>JAHWFP010188207.1:142472-157839 GCA_023313725.1 Lithobius niger
CTTCAAAACTAGTTTAACGAAAGTGCAGCTTTATTAATAAGCTCTTAAGTGTCTCATCAAAGTAAAATATGCTATGCAACATCATTATTATGTGCTTCACAACTGGTGGTTTATAAAAATAAGTTTAAAAGAGACTTCTTTTAAATAGGTCAGAATGCAGCATCACAAAATATGCATTTTAAGGTTTTCACACAATTGTGTACTGAAATATGTATTGTCTCACATTCGTTAAACACGAAATTCGTACTACAATTTTAATTCTAAGGATTGATTGCCAGAACGAATCCATCTTACACTGTAGCAAGCTTTATGTATAAGAAGGTGCAGTGTCACACACTAAATATTTTATAGGATTCGTGTAACAAAGACATAACGATACTTCTTCCCCCCATTGTGTCATGATGCTACAGAAATTCTGCCAGAATATGTGAAATGAATAACTACTCTAAAGAAGCCGGATGCGGCAGTGATGTACCATAAAATGCTTCAGTTCCTCGGAATGCTCTAAATAGCTCTTCCCCAGACCCCGAGCTGGATTTATTCGTCCCCCTCTACAATTTTTCTGTCTGTGCTACTGGACAGAGTAACGGAGGCACATTCTCATTACCAAACACGTTATAAACTGGCACGGTTTCTATTACGCATATTTTAAATAATTTTACCACTAATAACGAGTGACGCTAAATTTGAAAGATATATGAATGTGTAAAGATTTTGAAGCGGGAGCCTCCTCCCCCCCCCCCCCTGCTTCGGAGTAGAAGTACCCTAAAAAATGCACTCTTGCACTGTGTCATGTAAATGCGACGAATAAGAATTTTCTTGCAATTAACCTATAGCATAATTAGAAGAAAAAAAACACGAAAAGTTACAGGATTTTTTTTTTATAAAACATACGAATTTCTTTAATGTCATTCATTGTTTTGCCGAAAAGGGGACTGCTGAAGCTTAGTTTTTGAAGTAGCACACACCTTACAAAATCAGCTAGAGTAGAATTCGACCGTAGATAATAAACGGCTTCTCAAAAAAAATGCTGCAGCATACAATTCACACTTCAAGGATTTTACACCATTATCCATTCAACTACATAGCTACACACTTTTACAACGAAATTGTAGCTTTTAAATTTTCACTTAAGTATCTCATTAAAATAACGTTGACTATGCATTGTAATATTTCTTACTTCAAAAACGGATACTAATAAAAATATCTGGCATTTAAAAGTTGTCTATTTCTTTTACTTATGTATGAAATGCGGCACCACTAAGGTTGCATTTCCAGGTTTTCACACCGTTATGTATTTGAGTATACATCGTATGATATTCACGATAAATAAGAAAATTGCGCACTACAAACTTGATTAAGGAACGATCGGTATAAAGAATCCATTTACTCTACAACAAGCTTCTTTCACTAGAAGTTGCAGTACCTCAAATATGTATTTAATAGGCTTATCGTCATAAAAACATTAAGGCACTTCTGGCTCCCATGTTTGCACAAAACGAAACTAAACATGAGCTTCAGTGTAAAGGCTTTACTACAATTTCCACATTTAAACAGTTTTACACTGCTGTGTCGCAGAATGTAGAAAATGCAGCAGAAAATCTCACAAATCATAATAAGACGTGTCACACTTTAGATATAATCAGCTTCCTGTCTTTCGACTTAAAATGTGCAACAGATAATCGTACATATGCCTTACCACAAATTTTACTGTTTAGGGGATTATCTCCAGTATGAACAAAATAATTGCACTAAGTGAGCAAACATTTTTGGCCATATTATCAAACTATTTTCTTGTTGTTTATAAAGTTTAACTTCTTTATCTGTCCCTTTCTGGCAGTTGACTTGGAAGATTTCACTTTTTTAGTGGAAGCACGAGTGGCACATTACATAACACATATCATGGCGTTCTTCGTAACCAAACTGCTTCGTGATTGGTTAAAAATAATATCGAAAAGAGTTCAGAATAAGCTTAATAAATTTTATTAGTCTGAGAATTCCAAAGGATACTTTAAATAAGAATTTATGAATAACATTGAGAGCCCACAAACAAGCTGTTAATGATACTAAAGTTTTAAAAAGCACAAGTTACTGGCGCCATCTAGTTTTTAAAATTGAAAGTTTTAGGTGTCTAGTTCCAAAAGTGGTCGAGGCGAGTCTCTGTCATCGGTCAAATGCTAGGACACCAACTTAATGCAAGTCTGTTACTCATCGTTCCTACGGAACTTTTCATAGACTCATGGTTATGCTAAAAACTATTGCTACTAAAAGAACGTTTAACTGGTTACAAAAACAACAAAGTTTAGAGATAAGATAGATAGATAGATAAGATTTATTCTCAAAAGGAGAAAAGGAACCCAAATGGGTATAAATAAATGCCACTAACAATGGTCCAAAAATAAAACTAAGGGTTAGAAGATATACATAAAAGAAACACTAAAAGCAACTACAAACAAGATTAAAACATTTCAAATCGCAGGAAAGAAAAGAAAATCTTTCTTTCACTTCACTTTTTCTAAATAAAACTTAGACAAGGCTGCCTAACAAGACAAACAAAAATACATATGACCTCAATAAAAACTTTTTTTTAAAACACCGCAAGATTAACATCCTTCAACACACGCTTGAACACCACAAGTGACGGGGCAAGCACAACATCCTGAGGCAATGCATTCTAAGGGTGAATTACACGGTTTGAAAGGACAAACTTACGACAGTTCAAATTAATGCGCTCCACAACCAATTTTAATGGGTGGCCACGAGTACGATCAGACGATCTGAGCTCAAAGAAACGGTCTCCATACCGACGCACGTCGCCCTGCAAGTACCTGAAAGTAAAATTCAGATCAATCCTCAGCCTGCGTAATTCAAAGGAATCCAGGTCGAGCGGTTACGTCTCTCACGATAGGAAAGATTTCGTACACCGTGCAGTTACCTAGTAAAACTGCGTTGAACGGATTCATTTAGCTTGATATCCTTCACAAGATATGGCGACCAAACAGGGCTGGCATACTCCAATAAAGGACGCACGTACACGTTAATGGCCCAAACGAAGGTCTTCCTGTTAGAGCTATTTTAACAACATGGTAACAGAGATCGGAAGACTTAAGATCATGAGCAAGCCACACCCCAAGGTCGTTTATTGATATTTTAGACGGTTTTACACTGAACCGCACAGGGAGAAGTTTAAATGAAGATTTGGGTAACCAACATGCATAATAAATGATTTTTGGGGTGCAATAAGTAGCTGCTAATTTTCCGACCAGGACTGAAGTTTATCAATTTCCGATTGGAAATTAAGAAATGTGTTATTACCGACCACATGGGAGTAAAGTTTGAGGTCATCCGCAAATTTCTTTAAGATAGAATCACTATGTTCAGTGGACAGATCATTCAGATACAAGATTAAAAGTAGCGGGGGCCCAAAACAGAACCTTGAGGGACCCCACTGCCAACAATAACGGAGTCAGATAAAATCCCCTCAATCCTCACACGCTGGGTTCTACCAACCAAAAAAATCAGCCAGCCAAGACCAAAGGTTTTCTCTATTTCCGAGACAATCTAATTTGGCCGAAAGTTTGATGTGTGAAACCGATTCAAATGCCACAAAGTCTATGAAGACAATGTCCACAGGGACACCCGCGTCGACAGAGCTAGTTCAATCATCCAGTGCCAATAAGAGCTGGATGCAGGTAGAAAGTCTAGGCAAAAAACCGAACTGGTCGTTCAACAACAAATTACAGTCCTCATTGAAAACAAAAGTACTTTTCCTGATAAAACCCTCAAGAAGCTTACAAGACACACAGGTGAGAGCAATTGGTCTATAGTTCCCTGGATGAGATGCTTTCCCTTTCTTAAAAATTGGACAAATATTAGCAGTTTTCCATAGTGTTGGGAGATGGCCAGATTAAAGAGATAAGTTAAAGATCCACGATAAAGGGATGCAAATTTAGTGCTTGATTTCCTTAAAAAAGAAGGTAGAAAACCCATCTAGCCTCACAGCTTTGCTAGGCTTAATTCGCGTTAAAGCCATAAGTACTTCACGTGCATTAAGTGTTACATAAGGCACGTCAAACTATTATGAAAACCATGCCACACCCTTCATACCATTGTAACCTTTGGCTAAGGAACTCGTACGAGAACATGAAATAAACGCTAAAAAAAGGTAATCAACGTCGGAAACTTAACCTCACTTTTTAGATTTATTAAAGCCAGGTCCGGTGGAGGACGAACTATTCCAACTTTTAAATTAAATGGAAGGTTTATCACAGAGGCTTTTGATAAGGCCAATGTCTTTAGCCAAGAGTTTACCGAAAGGTTACAAGAGTAATCTAGACACACGCTAGTGTGTCGCGCCAAGTTAGGTAACAATCATCACAACAAACATCACATCAATTCAATTGTCGAGGTTGTAAACCATTGTAGTGTGGTGCCATAGCGTCAGTGTCTTACATCTTGAAGCATAGTTGGGCAAAGTAGGTAATTAAGGAAAAATATTAATGCGGTGCAAAAGCTTAAATTGTGTTGAAATCAAGAGCTACGACCCACCTGACAAAAATTAACTCGTGTAGGAATGCTAGCTAAGCTGCTTTCAATGCAAAATCTAACCCTCAATAACGTTGAAAATGTGTAACTAGCTAGCTAGATTCTAGTCCACTCATCCCCATGTTAATTTCCATAGGGTGATTATTCATCGATACCGAGATAACGGGAAGGTTTCCAGCTATGAAATTGGACGAATGGCTGCAGTACGATACGAACTGCGTACCTTTAATGGTTTGGAGCCTAGGGCTGTAACGAGGATGGCGTGGGATGGCGCGTAAGTACGAAAATATTGTTATAACCATTGTTAGTATTGTCGGCATCGTCTCTCACTGGACAGCCAAACTTCGGACAATGACAACGTGTATACTGACGTGCGTGCCTAGACACACACTAGTGTAGCACGATGAATCTAAACAACGTTGCCAAAGAAATTGTATTCACGTCCAATTCACGAAAAATAAATCATCTCTAAAAACAAAGGAAAATAAACAAAGGCAAAAACTGGTGAAGAGGTCACCAAGTTGAGAGTGGTTCAGCCCTTCAAAGGAGTAATATCAACACACCAAAACTAACAAAATAAAACAAATTACAACAATTACAATTTACATGCCACTTTATTACCCATCTGCACGGTAGTGGAGTTGAGTCTAATACTGAGTTTAAAAAAAAAGGACTGATATCATATCAAAAACCAAAACTGGTAAAAGGGGCCGCCAAGTTCCGAATGGTTCGGCCCTTCAAAGGAATGATATCAACACACCAAAACATTCGCCAACTTAATCGCTCCGAATAATACTTTGGACGTTAAATGAAAACTTAAACATTGCTACCGAAATTTCAATGTTCTAGTTTTCATTTAACCTTCGAACTGTTAAGCGGTGCGATTAACTTGGCGAATGTTTTGGTTTGTTGATATCACTCCTTTGAAGGGCCGAACCATTCGAACTTGGCGGCCCCTTTTACCAGTTTTGGTTTTTGATATTTTATTTAAGTCCAAAAACAACTTGACATGAATATTTACATTAAGTCTCGGATTACAATTCGTTGGAAGTGTAGTAAGTTTATCATTTCAAGTTTGAAAAGATTAAATCAACAATAAAAATAATTTCTGTTCACAACTCACAAGTTCGGATACAATGAATTTTGAATAGACGATAAAATTTGCATTATAACATTTAAAGTATAGTCTAGGAGAAGAATTCAGAAAGGCCATAGTTTAGGAGTTAAAGACATTTTTTAGTAGAAGTGGTAACTAATTTTTTTCTGAACAAGAAGCACACGAATAAGCCAGATATAAACGTTACGAAATTTTCATTGCAATTTTAAGACCGGAAATGAGCCACATCTTGGAAAAAATATCACCCATGAGAGATTTTCTAATATTTTTAATATCTCAACTTCTACCAACCCGTTTTTCTTGTTCTTTGCACCAAATAAAAGCATTTGAAACGTACTATCCTTCATTACATATAACACTTTCGATATTTTTAATGATTTGCTAACAGATTTAACTTAAAGATAAAAAACATGCATTTGCTCATCGTAAAATTTCGCTATAAACGTAAATAAACCTCTAACGCTTAGACCATTCCTTTTAATGCCTATCTGTTTTTTGTAGTACAGATAATTACCTTTAATTTGGCATATAGAACATATATTTCGGTCCCATAGAAGTAGAGTAATAGATACGCAAGTATATGGGTAACACACGGCATTTCTTAAAATTAACATAGTGCAGTATAGTTGGTAAAAAAAATGAGCGGATTGTTCGTTTTCGGGAAACTACCAAATTTTCTCCAGTTATATCTTACATAAGAGATATCTTATTTCGTTAAAAAAAAAGTAGCAGTGTCATAGTCAAAATTGTCACACGGTGGTCTTAATTTTCGACTAGAATGTAATCCATCAAGCGTCTTACTTAATTTAAAAGTCTATACTAGGACTTTTCAGAAAGGTTGCGATGTCTTCTTTCCACCAAGGCTGAATAAACTTACTTATCATGCATAGCGGCCATTATATTCTTATTTAAAGGTGAAGTGTTAATGTCATAGCAGTCAAAATGCATAGTGATTTTCGAACTAAATGCTTTCTTTCAACCTTCTTAATTTTCATAACTAGGATATTTAAGAAGAATGTGTCAGAACTATTGACCTTTAATGCATCTCATCATTCACTCAGTAATTAGTAATGTACAGAGGTGAAAAGGGGTGGAATTTTCGAATTCAACGACTCTGTAAGCCCCCTAATTAATTAAATGATAGAATTAAGCTTAATTGGATAATATGTATGCATTCTTTCCAACAAGGATAACACAAATTAAATAAAATGAGTTTAAATGCATAATTTGTACACATATTCCAATAATAAAACAAACCATAAATGGACCACACATGGTTCGCCTGTCAGCCGAATTCCATTTAAAATGCAGGGTGTTATGTCTACAGCTGTTAAATGACATGTTAAACACCCAAAACGAATGGGATAACGAGAATCAGCACGTTGAAATATATAAAACCACTATTTTTCATTAGTAGAAAAAATTATTACTGCACAAAGGAATTTTAATAACAAAATGAAAAATGGTCATAACGCAACTCATATTTAAGATGCCCCACAAACACACCCAGTTAAGTTAAATAGGAAGACTGCAGATATACGTAGAAATTGGAAGTTACGAACTAAAATTAGAACATGCATAGGTAAATCACGATTTTAGAGCATAGGGTAGATTTTTACGTTAAATATGCATTGAAATTTTCATGTAGCAAATATTTTATCTAACATTGTGTCTAACCAGTATGTTATTGATTTGAATGGTTAAGACGTTACCAGTATAAAAGAAACTTTTTGTGGGTAGGAGAAGTGGAGCATCCCCATCCCCCTACCCCCTTCACAGGGGGAAATCAGCATCTGCCCATATTTTTTTTATTGCAATACAAAAAAGTATAACTGGTGTAAATTTTTTAGATTTTTCAAAAAATACCATGTTACCCATATGCTTGCGCAACTATTACTTCACTTCTATGGGACCAAAATTAAAGGTATTACTCTACTACAAGAACTTATATAGGCATTAAAAATATTTGTCTGAGAGTTAGGTTATTTTATGCTTTTTTGCGAAATTGTAGGATGAGCCATTGCATGTATTTTGTCTTTAAGTTAAAATTGTGTTAGAAAACTATTAAAAATATCAAAATAATTATTATTCTATAATGAAAGGCAGTACATTTTACGTAATAGATATCCGTGAAGTAGACCGGGTTATCCCGAAATAATTGATCGTCTGCGAGAAACGGAACAGTCCAAAGATCGATGGGTGGCGAAATCGCACGAGCGCACTAGCGCGAGTTCGATTTTGCTACCCCTAGATCTTTGGACTGTTCCGTTTCGAGTTATTTGAGATTAAAAAAAAATTTATTTGAAAATTTTATTTGTGAATTATGACGTAAATTCCTGAACTCATACTTCCGGTTTTAACTTCCTGTCTGAGAAAGTCTCACGTACGCGAGGACGTCCCTATATCCAGTCCCAGTCACCGACGTTTGTGTTTAAGGAAAAACCGTATTTTTTCTACTTTATTAGTTTAAATAAGATATAGCGTACAAAATGCGCCATTCGCTTGAGTCTCGTAGGTTTTTAGGTGTATTTAGAAGGTGTTAGTAGGCTAGTTTTCGTACCGTCGGAACGAAAGGTTATCGGGTTCGGCTAGGACCAGGGCCGTAGCCAGCACGCCCGCAGCCCCCGCACGTGCGGGGGTTTTCTTCAGGTCGAGGAGCGCGAAGTGCGACTACAATATTGAGTTTTGTTTACAAGTTCGAACTTAGTTTTAGAGAACTGCGTAACGTAAAAAGTGGCAAAGGCTTCATACGAAAGGTCGTGCCGTCCAAATCCTTTAAAAATATATATTTTTCCAAATAACGAAAAATCGAAAGTTCAGAAGTAGATGAAAAACATGGTTAAATATTGAAAGCTGCCGTGACAGCGAGAGCATGTCCAAGCGACCCGAGAAGAGTTATTTTGCTGGTAAGCGAAATAAAAATAGCCTGTTTTTGAATAAAGCTTACAGATTGGAATGAGTTAATCATACATGAAGCTTGGTATTTGCTAATCATTTCAACAAAACTTCACGCAGGACGTGAAAAAGACAAATTTTTTTTTAAAGTCAGTTTCGGCCTAGTTATATTGTTGAAATACGGAAACGGTAACTCACAAAAAATGTGCTGCTTATTAATAATAAAAAAAAGTAGATTACTGCGTTAAACCGACTTGTTTATTAATTTGATTTTAAGCCCAGTTATCATAAAAAAAAGACATTACTTTTCATAATAGTATTAAAAAAAAATAATAATTCGAATTGCCACAAAACTCTATCCTCGGCCTTATAGTTGAGAAGCTTAGAGACCTAAACACATTCTTTAAGTATACCAGGTAACATTGTGCACGACGAAAAAAATGTTTTCAAAAACTCATGTTCGCAAACAAGAAAATATTCATTGGGGAATGGGACTCTTTGTTTGCGGGGAAAGGGGTGGAGAGCGGACGCTTCATTTTAATTCTGGTGCGGAGGTATAAAACAATTCCTGGCTACGGCCCTGGCTTGGACTATTCATTCATGGAATGGGGGTGGGGAGGGGGCAAGCATCGTACGCGTGTTGTTTTTTTTTCGTGTTAGTGCAGAAAATGTCGCCAGGTTACAAATGTGCTGTTCGCTTGAGTATCGTATGTTTTTAGGTGTATTTAGGTGTGTTTACAAGTGTCGGTAGCCTAGTTTTAGTACTGTCGGAGCGAAAGGTTGGCGGATTGGGCCATTCCTCCATGGGTGGGGTCGTAGCATAGTAGCCTACGCGAGGTTTTTTTTTTCGTGTTAGTACAATAAATGTCGCAGGTTGCAAATGTGCTTATTTATGTTGGTTGAATTTGTGTTGTGTACGGTAGTTTTGCAAAGTATGTGACATGGTAGAGCAGTGGTTGTGTGGAGCGCGGAAAAAGTGTTAGATTATCAAAAAAGTGTGGGTTATCAAAAAAGTGTGGGTTATCAAAATTAACCCACGGTCGCGTGTGTGGGTTTTCCAGATTAACCGTATATAACGGCTACACTTTTAGCATTGGGATGTGCTGGCGTGACGTCACCACCGTGCATTAAATCCTTTTATTTGGTTTAAAGAAAAAGAAAAACGGATTAGTAAATGCCAAGATATTAAAAATATTAGAAAACCTCTCACTGGTGACGTTTTTTCCAAGATGGCGGCTCATTTCCGGTCTTAAAATTGCGAAGAAAATTTGGTAACGGATATATCTTGCTTCTTCACATGCTTCTTGTTCAGAACAAAAATAGTAACCGCTTCTACTAAAAAATGTCTCCACTCGTCGCATTATCTGATTTTACTCCTAGACTAGTACAATCGAAACGGCAGTTTGCACGATGCATGCTAAACCTCTCTAGTTTTCTAGACACTAGAAAACCTGCAGCATATTACTGTTTACGGGGTCACAAAGAACCAAAGCCTAACGGCCGTACGACAGTTGCTTCTTTCCCAACCTTAAGTCTGAGCTTGAGTAGGGGTCATGTCTTGAGCAAGGGTTTGGTACCACGGTTGACGATATTAGTTTGCTCAAGCACTGACTTGAAAGTCATTGCTTGAGCACAGACTTGAGCATTTTCGGCCGTACCGCAGATGCCTTTTCCGAACCTTAAATCTGAGCTTGAGTAAGGGTAAAGTCTTGAGCAAGGGTGTGGTTACCACAGTCGAGGATATTTGTTTGCTGAAGCACGGACTTGAAATCCATTGCTTACAAACAGACTTGAGTACATGTTTGCCTCCACTGTTAGCCCCTCTGAAAAAAAACTCGCTGACATTCGCTGGAGCGGTGATGTAAAAGAGCCAAAAAAAAGTAAACCAAAAAAGGCAATAACGGCTAAGAAAGTGGTGCAAAGATGGGCAGAAATGGTTACAGTACCAAAAGGGGAGCAAGAGGGTTATAGTGAGGTTAAAACACCAAAGAAAATAAGTCCTCTGAAAAACGTGTAACTTGCCCCTGTCCTCTCGTGCACGTCCCTGAGTGGAACTGATCCATAGTTTAAACTATTCCGTAGTTGTGCAACGGGTGTAAAATTAACTCTGAGTTTATTAATACAGCCGACAGGACTACGGAAGCCAAGCGCTCTATCTAAAGACTTAAAAAATAATTACACCTAAAAAGAGACACACAAGGAAGATTGTTCGGCGTTCCTCATGTAACAAGGAAATTGTGCCGATACAAATCCCGTGTCTTACAGCTTGATTGTTGTGTTATCCAGAGATAAATTCAGCGCGTACGTAAAATATTAATGGTAAAATATCCGTCGCGTTCTCCGCATATCTGGAGCTCTTCCTTCGCTTAGGCTATCTCCCCTAATTTGTTGCATGGTCAGGTTTTGTATTTAGAAAGAAAATTCAAAACGTACCTAAAGATCATAACGTGAAATAAAGCCAGAAAAGTGCACATAAATAAACACTGTCATGATGTTTCAGTCTCAACTCAAGACCATTATAAAGTGACAAAATGTAAAGTAAAAAAAGTATGGATAAAGAGGGAAAAACAAAACCCATCTTCATCTGGGTTAGCTGGCTAAGGTAAGTAAAGGGCGGGTCAGAACCGTGTGCAAAATAACCGGGGGGAGGGGGCAGTGATGGGCGAAACAATTGCAAACTAGCATGTATGCATCAACACACCTCGTACGTGTAATGTATATCTCAAGTTACTACATGCTTGTTTTTACTTGTTCCTCCCCGTATCGTTGCGTACAGTTCTGATCCGGCCTTTACTTACGCTAAGCTGGCTTTGCCTGGTACTGCAGTGACAGTGTTTATTTACGTAAACTTTTTGGGATTTATTTCATGTATGTTATTATGGTATAGTTTCGTCGTTAACATGGTCCAATTCGTTTGTTTGGAGTCGACAATATGTTTGTGCTGCTTTTCGAAGTTCGAATAACTCGTTACTAAACAAACGCACGTGGTTTGGTATTGACGGCGCATGCGCTGATGTCGTACTCCAAGAGGAGTTCGGCAATAGGTAGAGATATCCATGAGCGATTGCTCGATAAACCACGAGCCTTGCTTGGGAAGACCAACTTAGCTAAGTCGCCCTTCGTTTGTGCAGCAGTGGAAGCCTCTGCTTAAGTTCAAACTTCAAATTAAGCTGGACTCGACTAAGTCCGTGCTTGACATTTCAAACAGTGGCAACTGTGGTACGGCCGTAAGATCGTTAAAAGTGAAAACTACTGCATCAATTTAACCTCCCGAAAGTAATCCAAGTGATTAGATAAAATCAACACACAAGGGTTAATATTAAATCGAAAACCGGATTTTTTAGGAAGGAACCCTTGAAAACCCATAAAGTAATGGGGGACGAGAAACCAAACTGCCGAAAACTCTGTCCCCATTAAGTTAAAAAAAAAACCCCTATTAACATTAAACCATAGGGAAAATTTAGAATAGTGGCCTAAAGAATCAAACTTTTAAATTAATCTACAGCTAAGTTACTACCATCAATGCTCGGCATGGCATAGCGCCACTGAAGAACATCTGGACCTCCAGAAAAGTGTAGTGACTTATGGCGAATCTGTCTGAGCTATACGCTATCGATTATTTTCACTGCTAGGTTTTTAGGCGTAAAGAGGTTCGGATCCAGCAGACCAAAATGCGGACGCATAGAAGAGCTGGCCTAGATACAGCTCACCTGATTGGCTGAGAGCCTACAGGAGAGTGAATCCAGAGATCTGATTGGTGGAGGCGATATTTGAAATTCGAAGGAGAATCACTAGCTGCTATAGGATGAGATTTTATAGATGGTAATATGGCTTTGGGATGAAGTGGAAACCGTTATGAGCAAATTAGATGAGCAAAGGTATAATTCGATGAAAGGCATTTAAATAAAATAAAGCTTGGAATAATGATGATATTAAAACGTATCTGTAAAATTAAATGTCAAATTAGATGCAGTTGACTTCAATATTCAAAGTGAAAGGCTTAAATAACGTTTAACATCAGTGCAAATGCAAAACGGCACGAAGGATAAATGCAGTCTAAATCGTGAAGTTAACACTCACAATTTAATGTAAAAATAAAAATGGTTATGTGAATAGAGCTGGTCAATGAGCAACACTCTTTTCCTAGTTACATGGCACTAAGTTAAGTGCTTTATGCAAAACAAGAATTTACATTTGTACAAAAGATTGAAAAATGTCGTCTTTGTTGCGTAACTTCCGCATTTACCAGAAACGATGCTTTCTTGCAAATATAAAATCAACGGTCATGAAATACAACGTTCTGTTTCCGGGGATCGTTAGGGAAAAGTTCAATCTTGTATTTAGTGAAAACTGAAGACGATTTGGTCCATTATTCACGAAGAAAATTTGAATTAGATGCAAAATAGGCCTACGCGGCTGGACTAAAAAAAAAAATGGAACCAGTATTATTTGCATTGGAATTGGTTCTTCTCTCCACTGTTTGGTGAAGAGTGCTGTCTTATTTACACTGCAGTGTTTCTGTACTTACTGCTGTATCCAACCATTAGACATGTAAATACAACTAAGGGGGCACCCAAATTTCCAAACTATTCTTGCCCAAACAAAGGAAGAATAATGTAAGACTTCATACTCGACTACTTTCTTAGCTGAATTTTTCAGTGTTCTTCAGTCACGTCGTCTAGTTTACATTCATCACCTTACCGATGATACATGTATCATTTTACAAGATTTTCGAGTACTTTTCTAGGCGTGGAAATTCATTATTACTTTCCAGGACATTTCCTGGTTTTCAAGGACTCGCATAAAACTGTGAATTACCTGTATGTATTACGCACACTAAGACGATTAGTTTTTAAACATTTTCCAGAGATGTCTCAATCATAAGCTGATCATTAGCTGATCTATCGTGTGCAAAAGTAAAAATTGTAAAGACATTTGAAGGTAGCAGTAAGGTTTCGTGACGATCGGATGCGCAGTACGAGTTCGAAAAGGGGAGTCATATGATAAACGGCATTGATGATAGGAGGTAATGATGGAGGTAGTGATAAACCGCTACGACGAATCCGTCCTTTGAAATGTTCGTCTCTGGACACGATCAACTGCTGTGAGTCAATAGCAAGTAGGCGAAAATCAATGCTGCAGGTGGCGTATCCTAAAAATATCGCTCTTTTGGCTGATGACGCTCTACCCAACCATGCTATGCGGACTTGATAAAATTAATAAACAAAAACGGAACGTTAAATGTTTAGAGTAAGGATCAAAAAGTCAAAACCTAGAAGGAACACGGACAAGCTTTGACAGTTAGGGTCTAGGTGTAAAATTTTGTCAGTAAGAGGCTGGAAAGCATTAGACCCTTACTACCCGGTGGTTAGATTAGTTTTAGTCTCTTCGGACTGAACGTGTGTATGAACGGTTGTAGCAGGTTTTCTTTGTTCTTAGAATATTGTTTTGGAACTTTAATAACACAATTTTCTTGTGAAGTTTGGCATTTTGTCTTTTGATGCTTTAGAATTTTTATTATATTTCGTAGATTTATGGTAGAGGATTACCATAATGCTGTTTGCTACGAATATGCTGGCATGTTACTAAATTGAAAAATAATTTTCAACGTAAAGCAAAGCAGGAAACGTATAACCATACTACCACTTGATCATCACATGGGTCATTGTAGGATGATTTCCAGTTTTTCGTGAAAATGTATTTATTGCTGACCACCGGGTAGTAAGGGTCTAATGCTTTCCAGCCTCTTACTGACAAAATTTTACACCTAGACCCTAACTGTCAAAGCTTGTCCGTGTTCCTTCTAGGTTTTGACTTTTAGATCCTTACTCTAAACATTTAACGTTCCGTTTTTGTTTATTAATTCGTGTTACTTTTAGAATTGCAGCTAAACTGTAAAACAGTGCAGTTGGCGGTCACAGCTGATAGTTTAACACAAGAGACCCTAGGCTGACCCTCACTAATCTAGCTATCGCCAATGTTAACAATAGAAACAAATTAACACTGGCGATAGCCAGTGTTAGTAAGGGTCGACCTAGGATCTCTGTGTTAAACTTTCAACTTTGAAAGCTTATAACTCCGTCAAAATTAAAAGATTTTAAACCAAATTTGGAATCTAGCCTTGACTAGTCAAGGCCTGTCTACAGTCCAAAAATTGTGAAATTCAGTCCAGCCAAACCCGAGATACAGAGAGGGGCCAAATAGACAACTTCTTGTTCTGCTTCTTGTTGTTGTTGTTCTGGGGATACTTTCGTCTGTCCTCTCTACAGGTCAAACTATTTGTCCTGTAAAGCTGGTTCTTAGCTCATTTTACAGGTATTGCTCCGTAGATGTGCCCTTTCCATAAGGCCTTTTCTAATTGGTCAAGTGGTTCAGGGGTTACGGAGCTCTAAACGACCAGATTGATTGTTTTACATTGTTTTAAACATTGTTATTATGCAACAATGCCATTTAGCAAACGCCAGCTGCAAGACATAGACTGAAGATTAAAGGATTTGTTTCTATTGTTAACACTTGCGATAGCCAGGTTAGTAAGGACCATAGCAATTTACCGAGCTTAAAGGCGGCGCAACAAAACAAACAACAAATTAATTATAAAGGTGTCACACATACCCCACCCCTCATCCACCACTACACCTATTTATTACAATTCTCAAAGTAACACGGATTAATAAACAAAAACGTATCGTTAAAAGTTAAAAGTAAGGGTCTAAAAGTCAAAACCTGTAAGGAACACGGATAAGCTTTGACTGTAAGGGTCTAGGTGTCAAATTTGGCCAGTAAGACACTGCTAAGCATTAGACCCTTACT
>JAHWFP010188207.1:177613-188875 GCA_023313725.1 Lithobius niger
CATCAAGTTGAGAGTGGTTCGGCCTTTCAAAGGAGTGATATCAACACACCAAAACTAAGTAAATAAAACATATTAGGTGACTAAGTTGAGAATGGTTCGGCCTATTGGCAAAAGATAGTAGCAAAGTGTTGAAAACCAATTTCTTGTAGAAGCGACACTTTATTACACATCTGCACGGTAGTGTAGTTGAGTCAATACACAATTAAAAAAAAGGAGTAATATCATATCAAAAACCAAAACTGGTAAAAGGGGCCGCCAAGTTCCAAATGGTTCGGCCCTTAAAAGGAGTGATATCAACACACCAAAACATTCGCCAACTTAATCGCACCGAATAATACTTTTTGGACGTTAAATAAAAACTTGAACATTGCTACCGAGCATCAATGTTCTAGTTTTCATTTAACCTTCGAACTATTAAGCGGTGCGATTAACTTGGCGAATGTTTTAGTGTGTTGATATCACACCTTTAAAGGGTCGAACCATTCGGAACTTGGCGGCCCCTTTTACCAGTTTTGGTTTTTGATATGATTAATTTTTTTATAGACGAAAGACAAAGCTCTCTATTGGGCTAAAGTTCACATTAGGCACATACTCGATATCCTTACGATATTGATTCCAAATGGCTCCAACACCTTCCTAAATACAGGGAATGTTGGTTTTAGAGAGTGGAATTGTGTTAAAACGACTTAAAACCGTCGATTTGTAGCGCCAAAATCCGTACGTCCATACGGTGTGTATACGTTCGCTCGCAGGGCCGGCAGGGCACCTTACATTTTTTTGTGTAAACAGTTCCGATAGGCGGGTTGTTATTGTCAGTTTCGTGTGGTTTTGTGTGGTTTTGTTGTTATTGTCTTAGGTTAGATCAGTTTGGAGTTTGGCATTTCATACTGAGGTAGTTAACTGGTTGGGGTTTGGCATTTCATACTGGGGCAGTTAATTGGTTAGGTTATGATAATGATGATTTTACGAGTTTCTGCAATTTGGGATCAATTTGTAGTGCCTTCCGTGAAAATTAAAGGTAGGTTTTGTTTCTCTTTTTTCGAATTTCGGGCCATGTGCGTAAAGTGAACTTGTTCCCTCTATTGTTTATTTTACTATCGAAAGTGATCGTGGAATGAATTTATGATTCTGCCTTTATTGTGTAGCACTGCCCCTGCCTTCTAAATCCGTTAGCTACCACCTAGTATGCACTATCCCATTGCCTGACACATTTGTCGAATTGATACTACAAAAATTGTTACACTAAATAATCGATTATACAATAATTACCTGATTAGCAGGAGCCACATAACTACCCGAATTGCCAATACGTGTAGAATACTGGGATAGCCTTGCCGGCGAACCATAAAGTAGCCGCCATTTTTTTTCAGTGGTTTGCCCAAAGCCGAACAACAGATAGAATTCCGTTTTCCGTGGATGTTGTCAAAACCTGAAAAAAGCTGGGCCAGTTCCGGTTCAATTTTTTTTCATACAGAAACATAATTGCCAAAAATTTTTAGTCAAGGACCTAGATCCATTCATATGCAAACGATTTAATCATAAACTGTTGCCTACCAAAGCCTCCAATTTGCTGGCACGTGTTCTCATTGAAAATCAAGGAACATCGACTGCTATTCAGGCACTTCCGGTCTGGCGCTAATACAGGTTTTGAACTTTGGTTTAACGCTTTTGCACGTCAATTTGACACTTTTGTACTTGGATTTAACACTTTTGTACTTCAATTTAACGTTAGTGGCTTTCAAATTAACACTCTTGTCTTTCGATTTAACACACTTGCACTTGAATTTAACACTTTTGCACTTGAAATTAAAGCATTGAAACAACTGACTCTTTTTTTATTCGCTGTAAAGAATGTGAAATTATACAAAATATACTCATTTCGCTGCAACGTTCACGAAACTCTACGAAATATCGTATGGCGCTATAAATAAATGACGATTAAGAGCTGCGTAAAAGTGAAAACGAAAGCGAATGACGACTGTTTTGGAGACTAGCTGGTTTATGCAGCGCACAGGGACTCGTCACAAAATACGAATAGACCGGCAGGACGAAAAAAAAAACACACAAAAAAAAAACACACAAAAAAAAACACAACAACAAACAAGGGGGAAAACACGGGTCACGAAGCCATTCTTACGCTGCCGCGTTCAAGCAGCAACGGCGGTAAGCATCCGCACCCCATTACACTCATTGTTCGTTTTATTGCAGCTATACACTTCAATGTTTCAAATGACACCAAAATGATCAACCTCCGACCACTTTGTCTTGAATAAAAACGCCACGAAACATCGCTTCCAACTGATTTTTACCCAGAACCGGCTCTCCTATGACCAGCAAAATCGCCGTCTCCGAGAATACAATCTACGATTTTTCGGTGAGTTTATTCCGATCGCGTTGTTTTTTACATGTATGGATTGCCGAAAGTCTAAATTTTTAAACTGCACAATTATTTTGTTTTATAGGCCACTTGAATTATCGCGCAACAACGAAATACTTGAAACATCACTGTAGCACGCGCGCGACAGAACGGGCGCCGCCATGCTTGTGATGTGGTCATTTCTTAAGTATTTCGTTGTTGCGCGATAATTCAAGTGGCGTATAAAACAAAACAATTGTGCAGTTAAAAAATACGACTTTCGGCAATCCATAGATGTAAAAAACATCGCGATCGGAGTGTAAACTCACCGAAAAATCGTAGATTGTATTCTTGGAGACGACGATTTTGCTGGTCATAGGAGAGCCGGTTCTGGGTAAAAATCAGTTGGAAGCGATGTTTCGTGGTGTTTTTATTCAAGACAAAGTGGTCGGAGGTTGATCATTTTGGTGTCATTTGAAACATTGAAGTGTATAGCTACAATAAAACGAAGAATGAGTGTAATGGGGTGCGGATGCTTACCGCTATTGCTGCTTGAACGCGGCAGCGTAAGAATGGCTTCGTGACCCGTGTTTTCCCCCTTGTTTGTTGTTGTGTTGTTGTGGTTTTTTTTTTTGTTGTGTGTGTTTTTTTTTCGTCCTGCCGGTCTATTCGTATTTTGTGACGAGTCCCTGTGATGCAGCGTAGGCTTATGTGAGAGGCTTTCACTCCACAGGACAAACGACTCACAGTTGGGTATTCTAACGTCTTTAGTGCACATATTCATGACAAATCTTGCTGAAACCTTCGTCCACCTGCAGTCGCTGGCTTCTTACAACCAACCACTCTATTCGCGCGCTCACAAGCAGACGCTGCCGCTTACGATAACACTGGGAGGTGAGCGTCTAAGGCAGGCAGTGGCGGCTTGTGCCCTCAAACTTGTACGTCTACGAGACGCTTCTCATTGTATGCTTCCACGTAATTTATTATCTGTCTAGGTTATGCTCGTGTAAATGGCTTCAGGCCTCCTTTTTTTTTTCTTACTTGGCTCTCCTTTCGAGAAAACAGTGTAAATGTCTGCCACCTATATTACTGTAAAAATGCAGTGCAGTGATTTAAAAAATAATAATAGTGATATTTTCGCATTATTTACTTTTTTCCAAATGTTATGTAGAGTTCCTCCTTGTGAATTCTTTCGTCAGCAACAAGCTCAACAATGATTTTGATTCATTTGACGTTTTTGAGTAGCTGCTCCTTGCGACTCGTCGTCGTCGGTCCGTGGCTTCCCTAGCAGGCTCATTGTTTAGTAATACTTGCTCTGTAGTTGCCGTAGTACGTAGTACGTCAACTTCAGTAATATTGCTGTCAAGATTTCTAACATACGTTTCGCCACCCCCACTACTGGCCATAATACCTTGTGAATCATTACTCACTCTCTTGGCCTTGGCATAAACCAGCTAGTAACTCCAAAGCAATCATCATTTCACTTTCGTTTTCGCTTTAAAGCGCCATAGGATATTTCGGAGAGTTTGGGGAGCGTTGAGCGAAATTTCATTATAGCTGCATTTTTTTTATGCTGTAAAAATTTCTGTGTAAGCGTATTTCGTATACTTTCACATTCTTCACAGCGAATTAAACAAATTAGTTATTATTAGAATGCTTTAATTTCAAGTGCAAAAGTGTGAAATTCAAGTGCAAGTGTGTTAAATCCAAAGACAAGAGTGTTAATTTGAATTCCACTACGTTAAATTCAAATACAAAAGTGTTAAATCCAAGTACAAAAATGTCAAATTGACGTGCAAAAGCGTTAAACCAAAGTTCAAAACCTGTAATTGATACGCATGTCCCTTTCAAATATATACGACTCGAGTGGGACTTGACGTCATTAGACAATCGCCACGACTCAACCCTCGTCTGTATCTGAAAAACTGCTTTATGCATAAAATGCATAAGCAGAGTTAAAAAGGGTTATATGATTGAATTTTTACTTTACTTGTTAAAATGTACACGGGTAAAAATTGATTTTTTTTTTTAAATTGAAGTAATCAAATGTACAATTGAAAACTTGCATCTGTTTAAGTAAATATATGATTGGTAAAGCACAACAGCACTTAAACAGATGCAATTATCTCAATTGTACATTTGATTATTTCAATTAAAAATCATCAATTTTATTTCCGTGTATATTTTAACAAGTAAAGTGAAGTTTCAGTCATATAACCTCTTTTTTACGGCACACTTGAAGTTTTTGTTCGTAATTTATTTATTACTCTACAAGAGTCTAATGGACATTACTCCATACGCTCTACATTATCTTACGCTATACTCCGCTACTGAAAACACTGTTTCAAAGGACAAGAATGACAAGACGCAACAATCCAGAAAATAAGAAACTGCAGCAAACCACAATAAGAAAGCAAACTAGAATCCCAATCACTCCACTGCCATGACGCGGTAAACGACCAAGATGGGTACCTGAGACCGGGGGATTAGTGTTTTGTTTTCATTTATAGAGGACTTTGCCAACTACCCTGCAAGGTAGCAATGATAAAGGTCGTGCACTGCAAGCGTAAATTGATTGTTCAATTGATTGTTAGCTTCTTAAAAATATCACTTTATGTCTTCTTTTCTTCTTGATATCTATAAAAATGAAGCGCACGGATAGCGTCGGATACACAACGGAAACCTGGGCAATCAAACTTTTGTGCATAATGGCTAAAAAATGCTGGTTTTCCTTTGCTTCGCTCACTCAATCAGTGCATCCTCCGACCCAGACCACTACCCCGACCCCTTTCCATGCAGTGACATTTGAATATTTCCATGGGAAATAAATAAATATGTGTTTGTGGAACAAAGTCAAACCTTTAGTCGGTGGCTTTGGAAGAAAGTAAGTCACTGACAATGCCTCATTATTGTTTTATTTATTTATTGAATACTCTATGAGAGCCTAGAGGACACAATTCCATATGCTCTACACTAAACATAACCCTTTACTGCCCAACGTCCTGTATACTGGACGGCTACTGACCGGCAAAAAACTAAGTCCTTAAACGCAATGCGAGCTTTGTGAGGGGTCCTCAGGGACCCCGAGCAAAGCGAGCAGCAACAGCCCAGTGGTTAGCGTCCTCGTCTCCAAACCAAGTGAATGCCAGTTCGAATCCCGTGACCGACCCAACGATCATACGGGACTTACAAAAAATGCATCCAACTTTGAATTAGGTATTAAAGGGTTAAGACTAAAGACTACTGTTTTCATTTACTAAGGCCTTTTTGTCACCAATGGTAGCAATGATAAGCGTCGTAGTGTAAAGTGGTTGTTAAAGCAACTGTTAGATTCTTAAAAATATCCCTTGTTATATTCTTTTCTTCTTGATTTATACGATCTTATTTTACTATATCGATAACGTAAATCACGAGGGTTTCCTAATGCTGCAGTGCTTATTTTAAACTTGTATACAAAAATAATTTTAAGTTAAAATTGCGCAGATCTAAGAAACGAAAACCGTTTCACATTTTCAGTTTAATGATACTGCATATTTAACTTGTCTTACTTAATGCTGCAATATTAAGAGGGGGGGGGGGGGAACGACAATTTGTATAGGTAAATGTTTTTATTTGATCTTGGGTCGCAACGCTGGCACGCTGTCTTCGGTTACATTATGCATAATGGGGGGAAAAATCATCCAGTATTTTAATAGGGTTTTGTTCCTGCCTCTTTTGACGAATAATCTTTTGGGAAATTTAGGAAGTGTTTGGCCTAATTTTGTTCTTTTCGCAACGTTTATTTATTATCAAAGGACGTTATTTGGTACCGCCAAACATCCGAAGATTCATGGATTTTAAAATGACCTCTCTCACTTTGAATGTCAATGTGATTTCATTCAAACCAATTATCATATCGATCAAAATAGGGCTACATGGGGCTAGGTGCTTCCCAAATTAACAGCCTGATTTGAACACGGGAACGTTGAATTTATAATACAATTACATGATATCATGACCTGTGTCAGTAGAGGTTACGGCGTTGGATTTCTGGCGTTGGCGTTGGAGTTCAGTTTCGGTTACGCTAACTTCCGATTAACTTTAACTTTATTTATTTGTCAAAGTGGCCCCCAGAGTTCACTACAAGACAAGGTTGTACTTAGTTATTTGCAATAATTGTCAATAGCAATTTCAAAAATAGAATTATATTGGTATAAATAATTATTATCTACATAATAAGATGGTTGAACTCAAGTTTACCACGAAGACTCAAATTTTTAAGTAACAATCACTTGATTCGCTTTATATTCTTGGTGCACGTATTCGTGCACGTGTTATGTCTTATTTATTTATTTATTTATTTAATCTTACTGGAGCCTACAAGCCACAAAGCTACACACTCCTTCTAAAGACTAACCCTACCTTAATGCTAATCTTAAAACTAAACGAAATGCCAAACCACCAACATAGTACCACCACCAACTTCGTACACTTGAGCCTATTCTAAGAAACGTCTGGTGGCCTCGCAGAAAACCAGGACTGTCCGGAAATTGGTTCTCACTCTCCCGGCAGCAAGTGGGATGCCTAACACTTCATTGAGGCGACTGCAGGTCCGAAGTGCAACCCGCCGAAATTGGGCCCACCGTCTACATTCCAATAAAAAATGGCTCACTGTTTCCGTGGCCTCACCATACCCACACAGAGGCGACGTCCTCCACCCCAACCGACACATGTGAGCATTGAGGAGCGCATGCCCCGTCCGAGCATTGAGGAGCGCATGCCCCGTCCGAAGTCGGGACAAGAGCCCAGCATCACGCCTGGAGAAACACCCAAGTGGAGCAGGAACAGACACTGACGGGTGCAAAGCATAGAGGTGCCTACCGTTCACACCGCCATCCCACTCCGCCTGCCACTCAGCTGAGGAAAGCGCCCAAAGAACCGTGTTATGTCTTTACTATAGTGCTAAATAATTATTGGTCCACGTGCTATGGAGTACAAACCTTCGTCTAAACCGTTGATTGTTGATGGGTGAAATCAAAGAATCCGTGTTTCAGTTAAACACGCGTAGTTTTAAAGCAAACTAAGAGCCTCGAAATTGGCAGCTAAAAACGATATAATGGCTAATTTATTTTGTAGATGCGGGCTTTCAGAGCTAAGCTGAATTGTTTCAAAGTGGACAGCAACAATCAACACGGAGCACGAAGCTTATCGTTGCTACCTTGCAAAGTGGTCGGCAACAGTTAGACCTCTTTAAGGGTTTAAAGGGTTTAACGAGCGTTAACCACTCCTGGTCATCTGCCCGAAGCCCTAAGGCCCTATGTCTGCAACAGCCAGATTCCCAGGCGGTCACCCACCCAAGTATCAATCCAGCCCAATGCTGCTTAACTTCGGGGATCTGACGAGAACCGGTGTTTCCAGCACTGCAAGGCCGCAGACCTCTTTAAGTGAAAACAAAACAACAATGAGGCATTGTTACGCCGGCAATTTACTTTCTGCTTCTCATAAAAAAAAAGGCCTAACCTGGAGTAAACGTTTCAACTTTGTTCTACGAAAGCATATTTATTTATTTATTTCCTGTAGAACTATTTAAATGTCAGTGCCTGGAAAATGAGTCGGGACTGCGTCGTGCCCAGGGTTCCTGATTGAGAGTGTAAAGCGACAATTGGATGGACGAAACTTAATTCGGTCAAATATGAACATACGCATGTAGTGAGCGACCAAACCAGTGTTGCAAACGGCACATCCAACACCACCTGTGGGTACAACAAACTTCAGTAAGCAAAAAAACATTATTAGCCTGCCAACAATTTTTTCATGCAACGTTGCTTGCGCAGCCAGTGATTTGAGTCACAACATGAGCTGATTGAGTGGGTGAAGTGAATGAAAATCATCGTTTGTTAGCCAATGTGCGCAAAAATTGGATTTAGCAAACTTAATTCGATGAAAGCGTTTGTTAGCCGGTTTGCACAAAATTTGCATTGAAGAAACTTAATTCAATGAAACATGGACATACACATGAGCAACCAAACCGTACCAGTGTTGCGAACGGTGCCTCCGAGACCAGCCGTGCGTAGCACGGGCTTCCTCTAGTCTACATAATAAGATCGTTGATACCAAGACTACTTTTAAGTAAGAATGCAACAATCACTTTAATCGTTTTAACAATCATTTTAAACTTGCGGTGCACGAGACTTATCATTGCTACGTTGATTGATTGATTGATTGATTGATATTTTATTGAGCCGATAAGGCGTCCAAGCCATTCGCTCACAAACTTACAACCTAAAAACTACTTACAGACTAATACAACCAAACAGACCGGCTGACTCCAAGAAACCCAAGAAGCCGGCTAACTCTAGGTTGCTACGTTGAAAAGTGCTCGGCAATAATAAGACATCTGCACATGAAAACAAATTCTTTGTGAATATCTTGTTTGTGCTGGTGCAGACGTTGGCGTTAAAATAGTCTTAAATTTAGTGTAGAGCATATGGAATTGTGTCCTCTGGGCTCTCGTAGAATATTGTAAATAAATAAATAAAACAATAAGGTATTGTCGGTGATTAACTTTTGGCCTCTCCCAGTAAAAAAAAAATGTAAAAGGCGCTGAGCTAAAGGCTTCAACTTTGTTCTACAAAAGTGTATTTATTTATTTCCCATAGAGATATTCAAATGTCAGTGCATGGGACTGGGTCGCGGGTTGCGTCCAGTTCGGGGTCGCATCATCCTCTAATACGAAAATAACAACGGATCGAGTGTGCAGTACAACACTATAATGCTGAATGGTGTAAAGACTATGATAAGTATAACCAACGATGCTTATGAACATTTGAATTACGACAGCTTTGTATGTAATACACAATAATACATAATGCTTAGTATATGTAGGCTTTGCCCGAGCCTAGTAAAATACGTGTAGAACTGTGAAGCCAATTAAACTACGAACGTTCCAACAATTTTTTTTTATTATTTAGTAAGTTTAACAAATATAATAAATTAGTGCGATATCTACATGACACAAAATGTAACAAAAACGTCGATATACAATAAATACATATTTTATGTACAAAAAAAAACGATAATAATTTCGGTGATATGCTTTGTATGTGAGCGTCTAATTTGTTTTTAAAACTAGTTAGCAGGCTTTAGACCTATTGTAGGTGAAACGAATAGAAATTAATTTTAAACTTATGTATGTTCGTTTTAATGACTATACCATACTTTTTACTGCTCCTTAAAATTCTGGTGCAATACTCACGTGGCTAAGTTTGGTCTTTTTACCTTTAAGTGGCCTCTTCGTTGGCCTTTTTCACATTTTAACTTTTTTTTTAAAGTTGGCATAAGCTACGTACCACATTAATTTTAACGTCAGCTTTATTTAATTTCTGTTTCGTTATTTGGAACCTCTTTCTGCATCCCGTACTAAAGATGTGCGCCATCGCCACCAACTAAAAATAAAACGCCCGGTTACCGCCGCTGGTTTAGCGGGTAAACAGCATTGCTATCGCCAATAATTCTTACATTGTTGATAATTGTTGCAAAGTATCTTTCCAAGATTAAAAATATTAATCTAGACACACGCTAGTGTGTCGCCGCCAAGTAACAGTAGATCATCCCATTGTAGACATCCGATTGTTAAAAATTGATTGTTAATGATAAAAAGGCGGCTCACTAGCAGACATGTGTCTGTTAACTGTAAGCAACTGAAAGCATATTTTGGCATGTTGAGGATAAATCCCAATGCGACAGAAATGTTTCAAATTGTGGAAAATGTAAGGGGAAGGGTCAGAGATTAAGAAAAACTAAAATATAAGGATGAGTATCCTCCAATCATAGAGAAAAAGATGCGTCAATAACGTTGTTTTCATGTTACTATCTAGCTAGCTAGCTCGTCCAGGCTTTTACAATAAATATAAGGACCAGTCTTGATTGTTCAAGCCATTGTTGCTTAAAATCTTTGATTGCAACTTGGAAAAGAAACGAAATTTAAATTCGCCGGTGGCAAATTTCAAAACCATCCCACGCATTTGTCCTGGCTCCTACAACCCCCAAACCAACAAAAGGACCATCGTCAGATTACCAAGCATCCGTGTGCAAAAATTCAGGTACGTAGGCCTTCGCAATTTTGCGCTAGCCATGAGCAAAAAGTCTATGGGATTTAACATGGGAAAAATCTTATTAGCTAGCTGGCTAGATAGCTAATAAGATTTTTATTATATTTATTAATAATATTTTTATTATTAGCTAGCTAGCCAGCTAGCTAATAAGATTTTTCCCATGTTAAATCCCATAGACTTTTTGCTCATGGCTAGCGCAAAATTGCGAAGGCCTACGTACCTGAATTTTTGCACACGGATACTTGGTAATCTGAGGATGGTCCTTTTGTTGGTTTGGGGGTTGTAGGAGTCAGGAGAAATGCGTGGGAGGGTTTTGAAATTTGCCACCGGCGAATTTAAATTTCGTTTCTTTTCTAAGTTGCAATCAAAGATTTTAAGCAACAATGGCTTGAACAATCAAGACTGTTCCTTAGATTTATTGTAAAAACCTGGACGAACTAAAAACTGAACTGTAACGAAGGACAAAATAAAGAAACATTAACGTTGCCGTGGATTGCGTAAGAATAAAGGGATGCACGTTAGATGATGGTTACGCAACAATACGAGCATAAACGAGCTAATGGGCTTTTTGTTAATAACCCAGAAAAAAAATGCTTCGCGTTCTGCTGTTTTAGTAACAGCGACGTTCGGGGGTTTCTGCATGACTAAATGTGAACGAAATCTTGAAAAATTAAGGGTAAGTTGCAGGGATAAACAAAACAACTGAAGGGGAAGCGCTGATTCAGTGAGCGAAGCAAACGAAATCAGCGATTGTTAATCAGTGGGTGCAAAAATGGGATTGAAGCATCTTAAACAGACGGTGTAACCTTACGT
>JAHWFP010188207.1:189275-220852 GCA_023313725.1 Lithobius niger
GTGCGGCAGTAGCGGATAGAAGTGTAAATAGCTGGAGTGAAAGTGAAGCAGACTTAGAAGCAGTGGACACTGGTGAGCAGCGTAGGAGGCAGCGAAGCCTACTTGCATTGAAAAAGCTTTATGGGGGTGGACTCACCAACGTTCAGATGCCGCGGTCAGTGGTGATGATCTGCAATCAAGGAAGTGGGCTACATCTAGCCTCTCAAGTTTACTTTGCAGTTGAGCGCGTAGTGGGGACTGGAGAGATCACGCATGTCAACACCTTACGAGCAGCACATGTGTTTGAAATTGTGTTGAGTTCGAGAGTAGCGAAATTGAGACTACTTAAGGCCAGTATTGTCATAAACGGTCACGCGGCTGAGCTGTTTGACCTACACGAACAAACAGTACAGGCCCGCCTACATTGGCTTCCAGTGGGCATCACCCCGCAAGAGGTGGCAGTTGGCTTTGGGAAAATTGCGACACTGGAAAAACATTCCTTCGAGAAGCTCTACGCAAGAGGGCGGACACTTTGTGAAACGGGAGTGCGTCTTGTAACGCTGCGCCTCCGGGAGGGGATCACAATAGAAGACGTTCCTGATGTGGCAATAATCAAAGGTATACAAACTCTTGTAATTGTAGGCGACCGTTCTCCAAAATGTCTGCGGTGCCACGCGCGAGGGCACTTCCGGCGAGCGTGCGTCGCAATCGCGTGCAATGATTGTGGTGTGTGGCGCGATCCGCGTCAACTTTGCCCTCATCTTCAAGAGGCGAAGCGTTTGGCGGATTTAAGAGTGCACGAAAGACCACCAGCGCCTCTTAAAGAGACTCAGCAGCCACCTCAGCAGCGAAGTGGGAACCTGGGGCTGGGGGCCTTGAGCACCAGTGCCCCTTGTTTGGCCGTTGCTGGCGACGTCGGCCCTAGCAGTGCTAAAGAGAGTGAAGAAGTGGCTTCAGCGGTTGTATTGGGTGATCCAATAGTCAGCAAAGACGGCGAAACTGGCAACGAGGGCAAGGATGGTGAAAGTGTGTGGATTACCCCTCCTGCAAAACGGAAGAAGGGAAGTCAGAAACGGAAGAAGACCCCGTCGTCATCGGCCGAAATTGTGGCAACGGTGTTGCGTGTGGATGAAATTGAAGAATCGGAAATGAGTGAAATTCAAGCATGTGAACAAGAAAGCGCAACTGCTGTGGCAAACAGGCAAAAGGAGGATCAAGTGAGAGAAAATGGCAGTGAATTGCTCAGTATGTTTGGAAATGTGCAAAATGTGAGAACGGCAGCAGCGGAAGGTGACTTAGTTGGCAGTGGTGAAGATATTGATTGTAGTGCTGGTTTTGTGTTGAGTGTTGCTAGTAGCTGTATTTCACAAGTGAGTTGCAGAGAGGAGGTTGGTTTGGGAGGGGCGGACCCGGATCTAACCTAATCACTTCATTCGCTCTGTGTAATGTTATTACATGGAACATGCGAGGGTTGCAGGGAAAATTAGGAGATCTAGAATGTTTGCTAGAGCATGCCAATATTGTTGGGGTACAAGAAGTTGTAGACTTTCGGGGATTAGATGCAACAGCGTGGAAAGCGGATTTTATCCATTCTGGGCGTAAGGTAGGAATATTTATTAAATGGGCAATCCCGTATCTACCCATCACCATCCAATTCCAGCCAGATGGAGTGGATGCAGTTGCATTGAAAGTGTGGATGGGCAGTTGTTGGGTATCGGTCGTCATAGTGCATGCAATGGGTAGTCAAACTGTTGCGGAATGGAAACGATGGCTGAAGCAGTTTCCAACCCCTGTAATTTTGGGAGGAGACTATAACAGTCATCATTTTGATTGGGGCTCGCTGCATGCTGACACCAGAGGGCTAGCTGAGGCGTAGGCGTAGGCTAGCTGAGGCGTAGGCGTAGGCTAGCTGAGGCGATTCAAGAGGTCGGGTTGCGTATTCTCCATGATGGTTCACCGACGTTTGTGCGCTGGCAGCGTGGCACAGTCCAGGAATCTGTTTTGGACTTTTTTGTTTGTTCCCCGGAAATAGCGGATAAGTGCAGCTGTCGCGTCTCGGATGATTTGCGGGGCAGCGATCATTTTCCTGTTCTCCTGTGCTCTAATGCAGTTGCAGCAACTGCTTGTAGAATAGTGGGCGATAGGAGGCATCCGGTTGTTGGTAATGGGATTTTTTCGGACTTTGTACAACAAATGACTCGTAGACGGTCTAGGACGTCGAGGAGGGTAGTGGCAAAGACGCAGCCGGTGTGGTGGTTGCATGTTTGCTCAGTTGCGGTACGCGACCGCCGCAAGGCCTATCGCAAATGGAAGAGAGCTCCCTGTGATGCATTCTGGTGGGGGTACAAAGGTGTAGCGGATGAGAGCAGAATTATTCTTAGGAGAGAAAAGAAAGAGTTTAGCGCGAGGCTTTGTGCCAAGGTCGGCGGAGCCCGTTCTCTCACACTGGCTTGGCAGATGCTCAATCCTGGTGCGGGGAAGACTGCAGTACAGTGGGTTTTTGGCCCACCAAACCCAGCAAGAAGTATTCTTCGTGGCAGTGAGATGGCAGAAGCCTTTAATGTACGGTTTGCCAGTGTTTATGCGCTTAGTAGCGGCTCGGCCCCCCTTCTGTTTCGGCGGATATTTCGATATCCTCGCATGTCTGTGATGTACCGTGGGTTTCGTCGGAGTTCCGGGCAGCACTACGGAAGTGTAGGAGCTCGAGTGCGATGGGGATTGATGGTGTTGGGTATGCGGATTTACAGAAAGATGTCGATGCGTCATGTAACGCTGTACTCCCACTGTTCAACAGGCTGTTAGGAGGGGCTAGTATCCCGCCGTCGTGGATGTTTACCATCCTAATCCCGGTGCATAAGCAGGGAAGTGTGAGGTCGGATTTGACCAGTTACAGACCTATTGCTCTACTGTCATGTCTTCGGAAAGTGCTGGAGCGGATGATTGTAAAGCGCTTGGAGTGGCACCTGGAATACCACGAATGCCTTGCTGGCGTCCAGTTTGGCTATCGGCGGGACAGGAGTGCACAAGATGCAGTGCTCTTCCTGCTTACTAGCATTAGAGAGGCTTGGCTTAGGGGGAACGTTGTCTTGGCTGTCTTTCTAGATATTAAGACGGCCTATGACACAGTCTCCATTCCCTGGGTTCAGGCCTCTCTGCGTCGAATGGGGGTGGGACCATGCTTGATTGAGTTGATTGTTGCACTCCTAGGTCGCCGTGAGTTTGCCACACGTGTTGGGAAGTATTGGTCGGCTGCGGATTCAACGTGTAGAGGTCTCCCGCAAGGGAGTTGTCTCAGCCCTACATTGTTTGCTGTAGCCATTAATGATGTTCTGGTTGAAATTGGTGCGTACTCGAATATTGTCTGTTACGCAGATGACGTGGCTGTTTGGTTTGTGGCCAGTGATCTTGCTCCCTTAGCATGCGAGGCACAAGCTGTTCTGGACAGGGTTGCTTATCTTCTGCAGGAGCGCGGCCTCTTGCTGGCTCCTGCCAAGACAGAAGCTGTGGTGTTCTCCCGCAGGTCTGATGTGGTACTGCAGGCTATTTCTCTGAAGGTGAATGAGCAGGTTGTAACTCCGAAGGCTAGTGTTAAGTACCTGGGTGTAATCCTTGACTCACGGCTTACTTGGGCGCAGCATGTTAGTCAAGTTCGTGGCAGGGTCCTCGCTAGGACCGCTATACTGCGGCAACTGACTCACAGGGGTGTTACTAGAGGAGCGCTTCTAGCGACATACCGCACGTTCGTGAGGTCCGTGCTTGACTACTCCTTGCCGTTTTTGAGCGGCGTAAGGCGACATGAGAATACACTGCAAGTTGTTGTAAACGTCTGTTTACGCATCATCACTGGATGCATTTTGACAACGCCAGTTAGTGCGTTGGGTGTTGAGTGTAACGAGCCACCAGTTGAGGTACGAGCGCGTGAGCTTCTGGCCACACTCTGCCTGCGGAATCTTAGCAGGGGTCAAAGAGATCCAGTTGCCAGGATACTACACGATTATGACATGTTGAGTGAACGTGCGCGTGATGTGCTGGGTGAAGCGGGTCGTGGTGTAAGTCTTCTGCGCCAGGTGGCAGGGGCAACGAAGGTGGCGTGTGCGAAGCCTCTGAGTCCATGGACTTGGTGCTATGAGCTGTATGCGGTGTTCTTGTCTCAGCCTACTGAATGCGATATTTTCTGTGATGCTTCATTTCATCCAGAGACATGTGTAGGTGGCATTGGGGTAGTCATTCCATCCTTGAAAGTTGAGTGTATGCGCGTGATCTATGACGCGACGTCTAGCACTATGTGCGAGTTAGTGGCGATCTCTGTGGCACTGGATGTTGCGCAGGACATGAGTCTTCCCTCCTTTGCGATTGTGACAGACTCACAAGCGGCCTGTGGGCTTCTTCGCCGTTCGTGGGATAGCTTGGCTGTTGAAGACCCAATTGTATATACGATTGGGTGGAAATTCTGGGTTGCATGTCGTACTGGTGTAGCTACTTTACGGTGGGTCAGAGGCCACAGTGGCATTCCTGGCAATGAGGTGGCAGATGGACTGGCGCGAGAGGCTGCGCGTGGTGACTGTGGTCAGTTGCATCCTCAAGTCTCTGTTCGAATGCGTCGAGTATCTGTTCGTCGGTGGTCTCTGGCACAGTGGCAGGATGCCTGGAGGACAGCTCGTGATGGACGAGCTTTGTTTACAGTGCATCCAGTGTGCTCCACTGCGTAGAACTTGGATGTGTTGCTATACAGAGATGCACAGATTCTGTCGCGTTTGCGCGTTGGCTTCTCATTGCTGCGCGTACACAGATTCCCGTATGGATGGGTTGATTCTCCTAGGTGCTCTCTGTGTCTTATTGATGAGACGGCTGAGCATGTCCTTATACACTGCCGCAAGTTTGGTAAAGAGCGGCGCCGTCTGGCCCCCTGGTTAGATGCGCTTCCTGCCTTCGCTAATCTGCTGTCCCATGCGGATGGTCCACGGCCAGTTGCCAGGTTACGCGCTGTTGCATCGTTCTTTCGTGACATTGGTATTGCGGTTTAATTCGGCTCCCCCCCCCCCTCCCGGTCCTTTTCTGTTTCTTCATTATAGTGGACTGACCTGCTAGAGTCTCTCAGTGGTGCTCTATGGTGCTGAGTTGTGGTGTGTGGCCTAATGAGGATGATGTTGGCTACAAGGTAACTATGCTGTGAGGATGTGTTGGTTGTTTTTCACTGAGTAGATGTCGTTATAGTGGTGGTTGTGGTTGTAGTTGCTGTTGGAGGTGGTTGTATTCTTAGTGGATTTGGGGCGCATGGCATTTGGCTACGGCCTCAATAAAGCAAACTGAAACTGAAACTGAAACTGGTTCACTAAGAGAAGGAGTATCTTTTATTGCAAAGGTTTGGTCGTTTTTTTTCCCACCAAATCCAAATCGTATTTTTTTTTTACGGTACGCGAATTCAAAATGAATTATATGCCCCACGACCCGAATAAATTTCCCATTACTGGTTCAATAAGACACAGGGTATCTTTTATTTCATAGGAATTGATTAGGTCCTTGCAATTATCATACTGTTACGCTTGTTATTAATTTATTTGGATTGACAATAGCTAATGTGAAAATTATGAATAAGAACATTCATACAATAAAATACCTCCAGACAAAAAAGGTAGGGGTGACAATTACACCGTGGGATTTTTTGTACATTTACAGGCCTATGAAAGTCGTGATATCCACCCAAAACCAAAACTGGTAAGAGAAGCCGCCAAGTTTACAAAAAGGGTCGGCCTTTCAAAGTAGTGATATCATTCAATCAGGGAAAGGCCGCCAAGGTAATCCTATTAGCCATGTTAATCGCACCAAATAATACTTTGGACGTTAAATGAAAACTAGTAGCAATCTTCTAGTTTTCATTTAACCTTCGAACTATTAGTAGGTGCGATTAACTTGGCTATTAGGATTAACCTTGGCGGCCTTTCCCTGATTGAATGATATCACTACTTTGAAAAGCCGACCCTTTTTGTAAACTTGGCGGCTTCTCTTACCAGTTTTGGTTTTGGGTGGATTTAATTTACTAGTTTCCAAATGGCAAGTTATTTTTCACCATAATAAATACTGAAAACTCGCAATATCGGTAAGATTTCAAGCAATTAATTTCCTTACAATATGACACCCATTGTGAAAATTTAAAGCTGATCCTTTAAAACTTTCTTTAAAATCTGTAGTTTCGGTGATACATTTTTGTTTGCGTGTGGAGATGGTTAGTTTCCACGTCAAATGGAAACGCACCGACAAGGGCGTCCGCTGAACAGCAACAGAAACAAAAAAAGGAAGATGGGGAGGGGGCAAGCAGGCAAAAGGGGGTGGTTTCAGCCCCATGTAGGTGCGATCTTGCGCACCGACTTCCAACACAACCATCTCCAGCATTATGTAGACATATCCGTGTGGTGTAGCCGATTTACTTATTATTCGCTCGTCTGCGAGAAACGGCTAGTCCTATCTCGGGCGTGGAGAGAAATCGCACGATCACTGCAAGCGCGAGTGCTGATTTCCCTCCACGCCCGAGATTGGATTAGCCGTTTAGCAGACACGGCTACACCTCACGGATATGTGTTTTAATGCTAAGGTGTGAAGTCGAGCAAATTTATCGTGTTATTAGAGTGTTTTTAAAGACTTGTTTCAAGGATTTAAGATTTTTTACATGCGACTTATGTAAATTCCTGAACGAAAGTTACAGAACCCTGTTTAGGTAACGGAACCCTGTTTAGAAACGGGGTTGGAAGCTTCCTGTGTATGACGGTCGACCGAAGGGGAGTGACGCTGCGTAATACCGCTGTTGTGTTTAAGGTAAAACTGTGTTTTTTTCTACTTTAATAGTTTAAATAAGATGAGTATATAAAATGTGCTATTCGCTTGAGTCTCAGGTAGGTTTTTAGGTGTGTTTAGAAAGTGTCAGTAGCCTAGTTTTCGTACCGTCGGAACGAAAGATTGCCGGGTTGGGCCATTCCTCCGTGGGTGGGGGTTTAGCATAGTACGCGAGGTTTTTTTTTTCCGTGTTAGGCTAGAAAGAAAAATGTTGCAGGTGTAAATGTGCCTGTTTATGCTGGTTTCATATGTGTTGTGTACGGTAATTTTAAAAAGTCGGGTCATATGTCACATGGTGGAGCAGGGGTTGTGTAGACCCGCGTAAAAAGTGTTAGATTTTCAAAAAAGTGTGGGTTATCAAAATTAACCCACTGTGACGAGTGTGGGTTTTCATATTAACCGTATATAACGACTACACTTTTAGCATGGGGATGTATTAGCGTGACGTCACCACCGTGCATTAAATTACATAATCTCTTTCGAAATCACTCGACAAATCAAACAAATCCTCGAATACCAATAGCCATAATACAACACTATACGCAAAAGTAAACGTTTTTTTTCCTTTCTGCCTTGCATTCTTGGACTACTCCGTGCAATACATCATTATTGGAGTCGCGTGCTTCTTCATTGTCGGGTAAAGATGAGGACATCGGTAGATAAATAAGTAATCGCCTGCTTCCCTCGTGCGAAGAACTAACAATCGCTCGGGCCTGCGGCCCTCGACATTCTTAGTTCTCAACACTCGGGAATCAGGCGATAACCTATAAATAAAGCATTTAACTGCAAGCCAAACAATCATCACTAACGATGGTTTTAACGTTACCAGAAATTCTTTTCCTCGCTTTCTGATGTTTCTGATGAATTTGACTTTTTTTTCCCCTAAGGCTGGATTAGCGGCCAAAGGACTACCAACAGATTTGTGTGCTAATTAGTACACGAATGTGTTACCAGTTCTTTGGCCTGTTGTAAAACAAAAACTAATCCACCGAGCTTAGTAAAAAAAATTCAGGAGGATGTTAAATGGCGTTGTGAAGGAGGGTTTTCATTTTTATGTGCCGAGGGCAAACAGAGCCTTAGGGGGAAAAAAAGTCAAATTCATCAGAAAAATCAGAAAACGAGGAAAAGGATTTCTGGTAACGGATTCGTTTAGACGTTTTTGAAGAATTCTCAAGAACGGTTTGTGCTACCGACATGCGGTAAAGAGCGTTGTAAACTCTCGAAAAGGCGCTTCCAATGGTACACTTTTTTGTCCAAATCTGATAAAATTTGAAAAAGTTGTACCGTTGCCAGAAATTCTTTTCCTCGTTTTCTAAAGAATTTGTGATTTTTTTTTGGTAACGGTATTATGAATTCAGAATATTGTATTATCGTTTCGAAAGATATTATAATCATTGGATGGATTGTATTATCAGTTGAAAATAATGTTTACATTTGTTTCTGGTGACTTAGAACTGACAGAAAAAATATTGCCTGTCTGCGAATCGAACCAAGGGCCTCGGGATGGAAGACCAGAGCTTTGCCACTAACCCAAAGGAATAGATAGCTGGAGCTTGAAAATCAGGCTATTATCTGGTATTTAGAGTCTTAGAATTGACGGGAAAAAAATACCGCCACTCTGGCAATCGAACCCAGGAACTCTGGATGGAAGACCAGGTACTTAGCCAATAAACCAAGTGGTATAGCCAGTATGTGATTGAAAATAAGGCTGTTATTTGTTAGTTGGAGTCTTAGAATTGACGGGAAAATATACAGCCTCTCGGGGGATCGAACCCAGGAACTCTGGATGGAAGAGCAGAGCTTTAGCCAATAAACCAAGGGGCACAGATAGCATATGATTGAAAATAGGGCTGTTATTTGGTATTTGGAGTCATAGAATTAACAGGAAAAAATCAGCGGCTCTTGGGATAAAACCCAGGACCGCTGGTGGAAGCCAAGTGCCTTAGCCACTGAGCCAAAGGGATTACATAGTAAATGCATGAAAATAAGGCTGTTATTTGGTATGTGGAGACTTAGAATTGAAGGGAAAAAATACCGCCACTCTGGGGATCGAAACCCCAGACCCCAGGATGGAAGACAGGAGCCTTAGCTACTAACCCAAAGGTTACAGATAGCAGAAACTTGACAATAAGAGTTTATCTGGTATTTTAGACTTTGAATTGACAGGAAAAAATACAGCCGGTCTTGGGATCGAACCCAGCACCTTTGTTACAGGGTGGCCATTTTGTGTCGTTTTAGCTAGGTAAAGAATAAACTAATCCAAATTGAGACAAAATCACTGATTGGTCAAAATTATGTGTCCTGTCCTGCCATTGGTCAGTTTCAGTTGTGCATAAATTAGCCGCCATTTTCTTGCGGCTTTTTACAGAAATTTGGCTTTAATTCCGAGGGGTGGTGGGTAGTTGGGTTTTCAGACATTGCAGGTAATTTGCCAGGAGTCTTTTAGCATGATCACATGACCAGTCAGTGTGTCTTTGGCTCTCAGGCTGACAAGGTGTCTGCAACAACATTGTCTGGGGTGACAAAAGCCCCATTCATCCCTGAAAACTGTCCCAAATCCAGTCAAACTAACACCAACGTTGTGTGGGACCTCAGTGGGTGTTCCTCAACTCTTGCCTCATTGAAAGATTGGTTCAAAAGTGGACCCAACATTATCTGGTCTATCTACTTAGTTTCCCTTCCTTCCTAAAAGTGCTCCAAATTCAATGAAAATTAGCTAAAAACATTGTCAGGATTTCCAATTTTCCTCTAAATTGTTTACCTCCTACTTTACAACGCTCTTTACCGCATGTCGATAGCACAAACGGTTCTTGAGAAATCTTCAAAAACGTGTAAACGAATCCGTTACCAGAAATTCTTTTCCTCGTTTTCTGATGTTTTTGATGAATTTGACTTTTTTTCCCCCTAAGGCTCTATTTGCCCTAGGCACATAAAAATTAAAACCCTCTTTCACAACGCCATTTAACATCCTCCTGAATTTTTTGACTAAGCTGGGTGCATTAGTTTTTTTTTTTATTAGCGGCCTACCAACAGATTTGTGTGGTAATTAGTATACGAATGCGTTACCAGTTCTTTGGCCTGTTGTAAAACAAAAACTAATCCACCGAGCTTAGTAAAAAAATTCAGGAGGATGTTAAATGGCGTTGTGAAGGAGGGTTTTCATTTTTATGTGCCGAGGGCAAACAGAGCCTTGGGGGGGAAAAAAGTCAAATTCATCAGAAAAAACAGAAAACGAGGAAAAGAATTTCTGGTAACGAACAATAATCAAAATAATCAAAAAGGTTGATGAAGCCACCGCTGATCAAAAAAAAATTGGTCTACACCACCTCCAATGACAACGCTGAAGCACACCTATGTCATGTAGTAGAAACCATCACAGTTGTAGGTCAAAAGGTGTTGCTTGGGCGGGAAGATAACATTTAAGTAATTTTAAGGCGCTCAGCACTATTAGGTTTTATGTTTAGCTGCCGTCGTAATTTCGTAACAAGCAACTGCAGAGAATTGTGAGTATGCAAGAGTTGAGAGGTCAAGTTCACATAGCAACCGGAAACTGAGAAAATATTAGACAGAGCCATGTTTTAATTGCCTGTTGTGGTATAACGACATTGTCTGGTGATACTTTCGTTTTCTACATACTGCTTTGACACACTACGGCGATTTGAGGCTTCAAATCATGGATTCCCATCACTACTGTAAACGCCACTTTGGCTGCCATGTTGAAGGGAATTTCTCAAGCATTCTTACTGAAATGAAGCTAATGTGGGTCGTTAACGGAATCCTTTTTTGTTTCCCGATTGCCTGCCTTCCTGTAGTGGTTAAAATTAAATGTTATAATTTTGTCTGGTTACGACGAAAAAGATTGTTAGCTATAAGAAAGAAATGATGTTTTAATTTCCCAGTTTTTTTTAATTTATTTCATTACCAGCAGCACCTGATGTATACCTTGTCAGAATTCCTTAACTATTCAGGGTTCCAAATTTACAATGGTGAGTGTTCAATCGATAAATTCGAAAAAGCATAATTTCGTGTGTAATAATTGACTAATTTATGTCAAATGCGAGCTCAGAAATATTTTGGGGGTTTTCAAGCGAAGTGATAAATTTCATTCAAATCCGACTTTTTGTTTGGGCTCCACACAGACTGCAAAAGTGCAACCAACCAAGATTTTGCAATTTGATGTCTGTTATGGCCTATGCTTCGCTCTCTCGTTCCGCCAAATGTACACCCGCATCTGACACGAGGCGAGTAATACCTTGCATTGTTGCCTCTTGTGTGAAATGGATGTACCACGATGTCCTGATTTCAGGCCCTAAAGGCTGAAAATTATTTGGCAAACTTTTTGTTCAGACTGCAAACATTGTGATTGTTACGTTCCTTTGGTTGCTAAGGAAACCACTTAAGTGTGTGGTCGTCATGTCGTATTGGTCTATAAAAAAAAGCGTTTCTGACTGCAACAAGAATAAGTATTTTTATCGTAGGAAAGCTGGTCACTATCAAATAAGTTTCAAAATATTGCAGTCCATAATTTTGAGCGAAACCACTTGCTGCTAAACGAGTCTTGTAGTGCTCCACTTCTCCATTAGAAGTCTTTTTAACTTTCAGAACCGATATACTCTGCCTATATGGTATGGGCTCCAGGCGGAAGTCCTACCAACTCCCATGTTTGATTTCTCTAAGTGAACAATACTCGTCATTTAAGGCAACAAGTCAGGACCAGCTAAAGCTTGTTGAACGTTGTCTGATTCCGCTGGCGTAGACGTCAGTGAGCAATTCCCCCTTTGATGAGGCTCGCGCAAATAAATCCTGTGAATCAATTTGACCAGTTTTTGCTTCGGATTTGGTAATCGGCTGTGAAATAACAAGTTTCTGCTCAGGTTCAGACAGTGATGATAAGGCTTCAGGTACAATAATCTGTTCAATTTCTGTCTCAAAAGCGAAAAACAGTGGTCTAGCAATGAGTTTCAAGCAACTGAGATGCTTTTAACATCTGAGGAATCCCCAAACTATTTTCCGCGTCCAGTCTGTCTTGAGAATGACTTTTATTGATTGTCGTTAAGGCTTACGTTTGCTATCAGCTTTCATACATGAGTAACAGCCCAGATTGCACAGGAAGAACTAAAACCCCTAACTGCGTCTGATTGCACTATTTTATCAACACTGACGGAGCTACAAGCATGAAATCTGTTGTGCCAACTCTATTGTTCTTAGACATGCAAGAAACAGTTGCTATTTGTATCATTAGTAATTAATTGCCTTGCACAAGGTTTATTAGGGGGATCCCTGGTTTAAGTTTGCATCGTTAGGCTTAGCAATTATTTCCATGTGTTTATTTGTTACAGTGACCTGGTTTACTGCTTGGGTATGAGTGTAGCCATGTTCTTCGATTCACCATTTGCTGTTTATGTAACATGCTATACGTTAAGAATATTTCGATTAAGAGTCACAAAATGTTGCGCAATGCAGTGGCAAGGCAATGACTCGTATGCTTATAATAGATTCTGTAGCAATTAGCTTCAAACATTGTTTTGCAACCAAATTGAATTGCCTGCTGTAGGGAAAACAAATTTATAACAAAATCAGGAATAGGTAACGCATTTAGTAGAGTTACGTTGATTTTGTTAATTTCTATTTCAATATCACCTGCCTCGCTTGTTTTGACCACATTATCTCGAGTGGCGCATTTTATGTTTTCAGTTTTCGCTTGAAAAATATGCTTAAACCAATTTTCATTAGAGACGCAATCTTTAGCAGATCCAGAACCTATTATTAAAGGATCTTGCAAAGCCCATGCATTATGTGAGGCACTGCTTTTAATTGCACATATTTAAAACAGATAAAACGAGTCATTTTTTTGTAGGTGACTCTTGTAGGTGAATGTTGATGCTTCTGAAAAATGTCTTTTCATTAGGGAACACATTTTCTTTGACTCGTGCGTAATAACACCTCTACCTCATCACCAGCCCCCCCCCCCCCACAGTAGGGAGGGGCTTCAACTGGACCCATGGTATTCATGCACGATCACTCGAGGGGCCTGAAACATTTTCTCCCAATTATGAGTTATGATGACTATGAGTAATGTAATAATCGGTTTGTGCGTATTGTGAATTTTTTTTAATATTCCCACTCCAATCCAACAGTAACGAGTAGAGAACAGCAGCTCTACCGTGCAGGCCTGTAAATGGCCTGGATTAACGAAAGAACGAACTCGTTAAGCACAGTTGTGGCCAACGAATATTATAACGTAGTGTAACATTTTTCCGATGTCAGTTGGGAGGGGGGGGGGGTTATCTCTGTTGTAGTTATTCCCACGCCCCAAATTTTGATATGGTAGCCCTACTCTTTGCCATTATATTGTCCTTGTGTATTTCTTCTTCTTCTTCTTCTGTGCCGCATGATGAGGACTTATAGGAAATGCTGTCGCAGCGATAACATGTGACACTAGTCACTACTAGAGGTTTCTTGTTGACTTGGTAAAGAACGTTGATGCTCCTGAGAAAGTCTTTTCATTCGGAAAAACATTTTCTTTGACTCGTGCGTAATAAGCAAGTGTTCAGTGTTAACAATTTTTCTTTTTTTTTTTTCTTTTTCAAGAGGATCTAAAAGACTTGTAAGAAATTGTCAAATGACAGGGATAGGCCTAGAATTATATTACAAACAAAAACGTCAAGTGTGCCGTAAAAAAAGAGTTATATGATTGAATTTACACTTGTTAAAATGTACACGGATAAAAATTGATGATTTTTAATTGAAATAATCAAATGTACAATTGAAAAAATTGCATCTGTTTAAGTGCTGTTGTGCTTTACGTTTTAAATATATGATTCGTAAAGCACAACAGCACTTAAACAGATGCAATTTTCTCAATTGTACATTTGATTATTTCAATTAAAAATCATCAATTTTTATCCGTGTACATTTTAACAAGTGAAAATTCAATCATATAACTCCTTTTTTACGGCACACTTGACGTTTTTGTTTGTAATCCGTGTACCTTTTTTACGGCTATGGCGTCGCGCTATAAAGGTTTATGCATGCAGTCGATTGTTGCTGGCCACTTTGAAACAATTCAAGTCAGCTCTGAAAGCCTGCATTTGCGAAATAAATACGCAATTCTATCGTTTTTAGCTGCCAATTTAGAGGCCAGCTAAACAATGCAGCTTAGTTTGGTTTAAAAATATATGCGTTTAGTTGAAACGCTGATTCTTTCATTTTACGTTCAACAATTAACTTTTTAGCAAAGACATAACACGTGCACGAAGAATGAATCTGGAGTTTGCTGAGTGGCATTGTTCCCTAAATACAATGGTTAAAACAATGTAAAACAATCAAAATGATCGTTTAGGGTCCCGTAACTCCGGAATGGATCGACCAATCGAAAAAGTGGTCCCTGTATGGTTGAAGCCCAGAAAAATTTCAGGCTCAGATCATGTTTCAGATTTTAGGTAGGTGCAGTAGTTTTTTCTGAAACCGTGTCACACAAGAACAACAACAACAACAACAACAAGTGAACAGTTTTCAAATTTAGGTGTGGCTTCCTACGTTTACTCTTGCACCGAATTGCATAAAAGTTAGTGTAAAGTTTGGAAAAGTTGCTATCTAACTATCTGGCCAAGTTTGGTCGAAATATATTGAATAAAAACGGAGAAATTAATAGTTTTAGTTTTGCTGGAGAGAGGACTTCAATCATGTATGATAATAAACCTTTTCTTCATAAGCTGTTTCCCAACCTATGTCTGCCATATGGAGCTTCATTTTCCAAGATATTCTGCTCTGATACAGACTTATGCAGTTCGCGTAACTGTCTTCTTAAATCTGCAATATATTTGAAGGCTAACAGCGTTCTTATACATAATCCCATATTTCGGTTGCAGTTTCGTAGGTTTTAGCAATTTAAACTAACTTTGTGTCAACGGACATCATTATCAGACCAATAGCTTTTCATTACAGATTTTCCATTGCGAAAGTTGAATAGGGTTGGTTGATTTTGTTTACCTGTCATTGATAGACCCAAGAGCATTGGTAATCTAACAATGCTTTTTTCCTACTCGCCCATTTATTATAATTCATACTGTCTAGTAATGAATGTCGGCAGCCATCTTACTTGAATCCGCAATTTATAAGAAGATATAGAAAATGGGTAGGTAGGAATTAAATCTTGCCTGATTATTAAAAACTTTAAGATTCCTGGATTTCTGTTGGCAATTAAATACTTAAGATACTGTCTTACAGTTCAACCAGACTTCTTCTTAGCCTTAATCATACTTTCCGTATCATTTCTGAGTCTGACATCTGGACGCCATTTTAGTCTTGATAAACTTCCATCTTTTTCTTCTTCCTCTCTACTGTGCTATTACCACTTGTCAGGGGTCGTGTTTACCATGGAAAGAATAAGAGGAAAGTTAATAACGAACTTGGGTTTATTATCATTATTAGAGTTGATTAGACTCTTATGCGAACGATATGTCTGTCTGTCTGGGTGTCTGTCTGTCTGTCTATGTGTTCGCGCTATAACGTTTTAACGAATTATCGGATATCTGTCAAATTTTGCACACATTCTATGGCATGTTTCTAGGTCAAAGTTCGAAAAGGGTTGAATCCATTGGGAAAATCCTCCAGAAGAAACAATCAAACATTTTTGTTCGCAGCAAACGTACAAGGTTCGTTATTTTTTCTTCAGCCGACTGACGTCATCCATCCACGACCAATTACTGGGTACTATGTAGCCTTCGTCAGCGGCTGATGGTACCACCAACCAACCAACGACTGGCAAATTATTGCACAGATCACTGACGTAGGCACGCGGCTCCTCTGATCTCATCCGTACGAACTGGATAACAAGCTTGTATAGTCATGTCGGCAAGCGAAATTAGCGAAGACTTAGGCTACTTGTTTGGACAATCGTTCATGACTTTAATGCTTAGTATTTTTTTTTTTTTTTGGAGGGGGGAAGGAGAAATATTTAAAACAACTTCTACTGTATGACATTTTTTTGTTGTCAGGGGAGGGAGGGGGTACAAATTCATAAAACTACTTTTGGGCAATGACTGTGCTATCTAGATATTTCATTCTTATCAGTCGTGCGATGTGGCAACGTCGCAGTCGGGTAAATGAAATGTTCAAAATGCCGAGACTAAATGGTTTGGAGGCTTCCCGTATCGTAAAACTGCCAAACGGTGCTGAATATGTTTAAGGTTGATTCAGTTCATTAGTGTTCTAATTAAACTTACAGTTTAAAATGAAACCGATTAAAGAATCGTAGTGGGCCCATCTTTAATTGAGAGGTTCGCGCCGCCATGCTATCGGACGCAGTTGAGCAAAACATGTATGGGAGAAGGGAGATCGGGGTGATTGAGGCAAAAAAGCTAGAAATGCAAGCGACCACTGGTTTTACGGTTGCATACACGTCGTGGAACCGCGGCCAAGAAATCATTTGGGTATTTGGATTGTATTCTTAGGAGGGGTAATTATTCACACGTGTTAAACAATTAGTAGCCATATCGATCGCTGTATTCGCAAGAGAAAACAAATTGACTCTCACTATAATTGGTTTAAACAGGTTTATTACATTTCGTTTAACAAAAAAGTTTTTTACAATAAGATATTAGAGAGCATGACGACAGCACGTCGTTTGAATGCTGAAAAAAATGAGGATTTGATCGAAATTCTCCTACTTAAATATTCAGCAGGTACCATGAGTTACCACTTCATCAGGTTCCATTTCCGGGCTCTGGAAGTCAATGAAACTTCTAGTAGTGGTAAAGTACAGTACATATATCTACCCATGTACGAAGTTAATTGGACTTGCTTTGCAGTTAAAAGTTTATGTCGTCACAAACTAGTATCATGGAGTATACCAAACCATTTTTAAAATAGACAAACTGGTTGTTGATTTCCACACGGGAATAGTTTCATTCAAAGCTTTGTTACAGCGGTGCATTGGAGAACACCGGTTCTCGTCAGATCCCCGAAGTTAAGCAGCATTGGGCTCGATTGATACCTGGGTGGATGACCGCCTGGGAATCTGGCTGTTGCAGACATACGGCCTTAGGGCTTCGGGCAGATAACCAGGAGTGGTTAACGCTCGTTAAACCCTTTAAACCCTTTTTTTTTGGAGAATAGTTTACCTGGCAATATTACAATGGCCTTTTTTCCTGCCATTGTCAACTATTCTTCCATGAGGCTTGCAATTAGTAGGGCCGAATAATAAGAGGTAGTGAATGTGTGGGAAAGAGGGGGTTCCCCCTGCAACCCCAAAATTGTATGGGAGGTGGATAAGCAGGAAAAAAAGGTTCTCAAATTTTGAGAAAATCGCATCCACCCCCCCCCCCCCCGGGGGCCACTTTCTGTATCCATTCTTCCCCCAATTTCGCAACCCCTAAGATAAACTGTTTATACGGGACGGTCATGTAGGGTTTACAAATTTACAAGGCATTTAAGTGTTTGCTTGGGCCACCATTCCTACAATCCTGCCCAAACCGTCTGTATATATATAAAACAGAAGGATGGTATGTCTGTGCAACACGTGTGTCCCGACAGTGGCTGTGTCCGTGCCTCCTGGCTCACAAGTTTTTACGAGTTGAAAGTCCTCCACACAATTGATGGCTACACTGTAAAAAAAAGTCCGTAATTTTGGATAACATTTTCCGTTTTTTTTTACGGCGTAAAGTCTGTTATTGACATAAACGGAAATATTCCGTTAAACAGCGTCCAGTTTGGAATGCTGGGTAATGCATACAGAATCACCGTAAAATTTACGGAAAATGTTCATCACTTTACGAATAAATTTCCGTAAAACATATTAACGGAGAAGTTCCTTCTTCCTGCGCATCGCGATCGGACACACTCTAGTGGCCATCTGCTGAACCTGACCTAGATTAATGAATCGGAAATTAAGCAATTACAATATACGGAAAAAGCGTAAAATAACAGAACAACTAACGTATGTTCCGTTATTTAATAGAAGTAAGCCGTTGTGACAGTTGGTCAATTGGCAATTACGGATATCAGTAAAACAACGGATTAAATAGCTTTATAATATACGGACAAGGTAACTAATGGAAAACGGATGTTGTGTTATTTAATGAAGTAAACCGTTGGGAAAACGGAAGTTGGTAAATTTCTAATTACGGATATCTGTAAAATGACGGTCTAAATAGTTTTGTATGCGGAAGGATGGTAACTAATGGAAAATGGATGTTGCGTTATTTAATGGAAGTAAACCATTGGAAAACGGAAGTTGGTCAGTTCAAATACGGATAGCTGTAAAGTAACGGATTAAATTGCTTTATAGTATACGGAAGGAAGGTAACTAATGGAAAACGGATGTTGCGTTATTTAATGGAATAAACCGTTGGGAAAACGGAAGTTGGTCAATTTCCAATTACAGATATCTGTAAAATGACAGACTAAATAGCTTTATAGTATACGGAAGGAAGGTAACTAATAGAAAACGGATGTTGCGTTATTTAATGAAAGTAAACCGTTGGGAAAACGGAAGTTGGTCAATTTCCAATTACAGATGTCTGTAAAATAACGGTTTGAATAGCTTTATTTACAGAAGAAAGGTAACTAAAAAACAGAAGTTGCTCAATTCCCACTTACGGATATCTGTAAAATTATGGATTAAAAAGCTTTATATACGGAAGGAACGTAACTAATGGAAACACATGTTCCGTTATTCACCATAAGTAAGCTGTTAAGAAAAGGAAGTTGGCAAATTAGAAAGGTAAACAATACATGCCAGGGCCTGAAAAACAACAATTTACTTCCACGGCACTGCAAAATGAAGTTTTATATTGTGTTTCATTAAACGTGGTTCTAATTAATATGACACTATAAAATTGATTTCCTAATCGGGTAACTCATTTTTTAAAATTACGATTAAAATCACTTTAATTTTTTGAATTTAGTACATAACTATAGCATAATGCTTCACATCACATAAAGTTCATGTAAGTTTGAATTTTGATTGGCGTATTTTAAACAATTTTGATGTTGACATCAATTACCTGTAATTTTTTTTATTATAAATAATCACAACTTTTTTTCAACCCTGAAGAAAAGTAACCTGTGCACTGCAGTAGAGAATGTTTCGTTTCTGCAATTAAAATTCAGCTATATTTGGAATTTTTAACAGCTCAATGTATTTAGAAGCGTATGAAATACCCCCTAACTTGAATCACTTTGCTGTTACCTAGCAACACGAGTGTACCTTGTAATTATCATTGCCTCTCCATATGTACATTCAGGAGAAGAGGGCATAACGGCAAAGTTCAAATGATTTCACCATAAAGTTGAACTTTGTTGGCAATTTTTTTTATCAAAATATTTTAAATTTTCCTTAATGCAAACAATCTTTACAGTAGTGCTGATAGCTCATTGTTTGTTCATTGACATCCATCGTGCTTCCAAAAAAAAATGTCAACTATTCTGCAGGTGCTGCTGATAGACATCAGTTGCTATGGCCAACAGCCAATGAGAGATCACAAGGTTTTAATCCTGTGTGCAACTAGGTTTTGGGAAGAGTTCTCTGTGGTTTACTTAAAACATGTCACTTGGATCAGAGCCAGTTTAAGGCTCTCCCTTTTCTTAAAACAGGTCGATCGCACCCTGCGTGCCGCTCTCTTAGGCCCCATTTATAATATTGATTTCGACGCGTACGCGTGACGCTCGACGCTCGGCGCGTACGCCAGTTCATGAGCAAAGCAGTGCGCGTGGACAGTCTACTTGGCCCGCCCGTGACATCGTCAGGCTCAGGCAAACGCTCTTTCATTTCCAAATCAAACGCTCGAGCAGGCGCGTAAGCTTGCTAATGCTGACCGCTACTCCGATCCAACTATGCTGTTTCACAACTTCCCCCTTCTACAACGGCAAGATTCGATGCAATTCGGCTCAAGGTCACTGTAATTAAGATATTTGACCGTTTATTTTGAGCATTCAATCTTTTAGCACACCACGTTTTCCTTTCTTGTGGCGCTGATAGAATCCGTTGATGCCGCCATTTTCCTATCCCAGCATCAGCCAGCATGCAACAACTAAGCGGGCAAGCGTCGCTTGGCGCTCACCGATCAAAGTCCAGTAGATATTCGCGTGACGCTTGAAAATAGCAAAACGCGCGCGTTGGCCCACCTGCTCTATATTTATAAATGCTCGCGCTTAAGCGTTGACCATGGCAAAAACTCGTGCTTCACGCACCGAGCGTCACGCGTACGCGTCGAAATCCATATTATAAATGGGGCCTTACAGGTCCATGTGATAGGCCTCAAGTCGTGTGCGTGATTTCACTTCATCTACTCTTCTACTCTTGAGCCAGCAAACAGACTTAAGCCAGCAAGTAGACTTAAGCCAGCAAGCAGCTTATTGTTTGTTCGTTGACACCCATTGTGCTTCCGAATAAAATTTAAATGCCGACCATTCTCCAGGCGCTGCTGATAGACATCCGTTGCTATGGCCGACAGCCATTGAGCGACCACAAGGCTTTAACCCTGTGAGCAACTTGGTTTTAGGAAGTGGGCTCATGTTTGCTGAAAACGTGTCACTTGGATCAGTACCAGTTTGAGGCTCTCCCTTTTTTTTAAACAGGTCGATCGCACCCTGTGTACCGTTATCTAACAGGTCCACGTGGTAGGCTTAAGTCATGTGATTGATTTCATTATCTACTCTTCTACTCTATCTGCCCAGCAAGCAGACAGTATGTAACTCTGGCCGAGAAGGGGATCCAGGAACGACGTGCATGGATCTACAGCTCAGTAGGAGGGACAATATTGTAATTCGGGTAACTCCGTGTTGTAACTGGTACTGGTATCGTAAGAAGGAAAAAAGTATCGGCATCTGCAAATTTTTTAACCAACACCGCCATGCCAAAAACTTTTAGGGGCCAGCAGGAAAAAAATTAAAGCTGTTCGGAATTTGTGACGCACATTATACAGTTTTTATTAATTCTTAGTATCATTATTGGAGGGTATTGGTATGTTGCACACGCTACCAGTATCGGATCCCTAAATGAGAACTGGGATCAAATCGGAATCAGGAATAATGGTACTGGACCAGCCTTTTGTATGGATTTAGTAGTCTGCACCGTGGCATCAGTGTTTGTTCACTGTACATCTTGCAACCCCTTTTAGTCCTCCAATATAATGGTACACAAGTATAGTGAGCATTAAAGTATGAAGAACCTAAGAGTACGTTTGGTCGGTCCTAGGAGTGACTGGCCAAGATGTGTGTTGTGCCATAGAAGGCCTGCGTAGTCACCATTTGGGTGGCTGGCTAATGCTGCATCGAAGGTTGGTGAAAAGTATGGTAGTCATACTTCGCTTCTGCCAGAAGAGTTTGCCATCCAACTGGTTAAACCAGCACCGGGGCTACGCCCACACAAGTTGCCAATGACAGGGGTTGGAGCTCTTATAAAATGAGATTCAAACCATATCTCAACGTTGTGCAATTGGTGGTCTGATTTGGGCCAAATAACGTGGTCCTATTGCACAATTGCATGTCATTTAGGCCAGTTCAGTCCAGACTGTCGTTGCCAGCAAGCCAACTATGGGGCTCCCCGCTGCTACCAAGCTACAATGCCAACAGTCGATTACAATCTGATGTTTACTAATTAAATTGAAATTAAATTCAATGAAAGCAGTGGTAGTAGAATGGGAACAGCAATAAGCCAGCCAATGCACAGATTTTAAAAACACGTAAACACGTTATATTACGAGAGTTTGGAAAAACGTAACACCAAAACAACTACGCACAACATCACCACAACAAAATAGTCCAAAATTTCCACAAATTTTACGCAGTTTGTGTGGAGGAAAATGTAATGTGTCTCACAACTGTCTTATTCAGGCGCTCTTTTGAAGTTTTTCCAGTGTTTTGGCTCACATCAGTCTAGTTGTTTACATTCGAATCGTGTGTGGGCCGCGAACTTTGATTTGGTCGGGCAGTGGCCATGGCCGTGGCCTTCGTTGTTGATCATACTATTTCCATTCGATTGCAAGGCTGGTGTGGAGGTCATCTCTCATGAGGGTATTGGATTGCAAGTGTGGAAGGTGCTTGGATGTTCATGAGGTCGTAGTTCTCTAGTAGTAGGAAGAAAGGATGATCAAAAAGAAGTTAAAAGTAACAGTGAACCTTACATATGTTGAAGGGACAAGCGAGGAAATCCAGAGTATTCTAAAGAAGAAGCGATTCGAAACCTTTTTTATCGGCAATATGAGTTAATTAAGAAGCACCTGTTGCCACCAATGAAGAAAGAAGAACTGAAGACTAGGGAAAGTGAGCGGTCGGAAGAAGTAGTACTACAAAAAATCCCCAATACTAGAGAAGGTGTATACAGGGTACCAGACAGTCATTGCAATGCCTTTTGCATTGGAGAAACTAGGAAGGGAATGAAGAAAAGAGTAAGGCAACATATGGCAGATGTTAGGAATAATAAAGACGAAAATGGTGTCGCAGTCCATCGCATGGGTACTAAGCATAGAATAAACTGGGAGAATACTGAGACCCTGATTGTGTCTAATTCGAAGAGAGATCAGCATTTGAGAGGCTTTGAATCTTTAGCTGTACAGGATACAAGAAAGAGAACTACGACCTCATGAACATCCAAGCACCTTCTACACCTGCAATTCAATACCTTGTGAGAGCCAATCTCCACACCAGCCTTGCAACCGAATGGAAATGGTATGACCAACAACAAAGTCCAAGGCCATGGCCACCACCCGACCAACATCGAAGGCCACGGCCACCATGCGATTCAAATGTAAACAATCAAACTGATTTTAAGTAAAAACACCAGAAAAACCTAAAAATAGCACCTGAAGAAGACAGTTACTAGACATTCTCCTCCACACAAACAGGTGAAAACTTGCGGATATTTTGGACTAATTTCTTTGTTGTGAGATTGCGCGTATTTGTTTTGATGTTACAATGCACACATTAAAATACACTAAAAACTTGCTGTATTTAGGTGCATTTCAACATCATTTTCATGCAAAAAAAACTAACAAAAATCCTTCATCAGCAGAAAAGACATTGTCAAAATAAAAATGTTTGTGGCAGTCAGACTTTAAAAGCTCACTGTTGAATGCTGAGAGGCGATGAAGAAAAACGCATCCACCCAGCAGCTACCACTGTATGCCTCTTTAACACATCTCCATTGGTGATACAGTGGCAGTTCTACTGTCACTTTCCTTAGAGCCATTGAAGGTAAAACTTTCGGTAAAATCTGGTAACCCGGCATTTTATAGTATGCCGTATAGTGCAGCAAACTTGGTTCTCATGCTACTCTGTTGTGTCAAGATTAAAAGATACTGTTATATAACGTAGCACTGCTGCATGATTTGTGAGTGGGTTAATGCTTCATTTTTTATCTGGGCACTGACTTTATTACCGGGCACAGATCCATGAGTAATGCCGTTCCTGTGCTAAGCTGAGCTGTAAGCCTCTGCTTTGCTGCTAGCTCCTCTCAGGAACCACTTAGTCATCTTTGCCTCCGAAAGTGAAATGCATAACATCAGCATTTCTTATCATCTCAGCCCACTGGTGTAATCAATTCAGCACGATATCCATGTCCCAACAAAACCAACAAAACCAACGAAAATCTTTCGTCAACAGTCTTATGCTGGGTTCTGGGTCATGTGGGGGATTCCTGGCAATGAACATGACAACTTGGCCGCTGTAACAAACTTAGGTTGAGGTAGGTGCTTTAGGGCCCTGTTGCTAGGCTACCTCAGGTGGGTTAATTGAGAGAAATGGTGAGCAGCAGTTACGAGAAAGCATGACACACGTGAGTTGCGCGACATTACCCAATGCCTGTGTATGTTTGCATGTTAGGACCTGTGTGTATAAGGAAGGCCCCAGAATGCAGTCTACAGATGGTGTTGGGCACAGGCCCAAGTCATTCTGGTTGCTTAGTTCATTACCTTAGAATCTGCTGTAGGGACAAACTTCAACAGGACTGTGATGACATTAGAGAGTGTTTTTAACAGGACGGATGGTAGCTCCTAGTACCGACCAGGTATTTGAGGAATAGAGTGCACCAAACTATAAACATGTCTTGATTCTTAGATGGCTACACAATCAATGCGGGTACAATGCCCATGGGATTGAAGTTGGAACTTGAAAATTGTTATTTTTGAAAAACTTTGAAATATCAAAGTTTGAATAATTTTCTTTTGAAGTCCAGGTTAGGATTGGAACCTGACATGAGATAAGCCTACGACTCTTCTTGTGTGTATGTATGCCTTTTGGGATTTTGAATGCACTAGCGAGCTATGCATGGATCTTTGATTTAGCCCTAAGAGACTCTATTCCATCATTGCATGAGCTAGCGTGATGATTTAATCATCTGTTCAGAAACGTTTGACAAGCATCAGGGAATCTATGAATGTATCAAAATTCCGTGCACAAGATTCCCATTTTCTGCATTTTTTTCCGACAAATAATGCAAATTCTACGCTAATTTTTTTGTATTTTTTACTTTGTTACATAGGCCTGCACACGACATAATACAAATTCTGCACTTAAATGCTATTTCTTTTGTTATTTAGGCCTTTACGACAAATAATGCAAATTCTACACTTAAAAATGTTTTTTTTGGTTATGTAGACCTACTAATCTTATGTCTACAAAAACTTATTCCTAATTAAAGTATTACCAAAAAAAGGTGTAGGCTTACATTAGCCTAAGTAAATTTCAGCATATAAGACCAAAACATTAAAACTGAGCAAATTGAGCCTCATTAAAGTACATAATGACAAGTTGTAGCTTCACTTAAGTTATGTTGCTTGTCCATGACAATGTTGTACGTAGAGAACGACCCCTCAGCATCAACAGAATTAACTGGAAAGCAAAAGTAAGATTTTGCATTCTTTGACGAAAAGGGCACTCGTGTCTCCATAGCTGTCCAATATTATATTTGGTCATCACACTTTCCTTTCATTTCTTTTGCTATTTCAATGTAGTTAAGCCATTCCGAGTGTGTTTCTTTTGATTCCAATACTGGGACTACAATTGAATTGGTCGTGTATGTGCAGCTTAAGGTAGGGATTTGTGCTGGATCCAAGCAGCGAACATCTTTCACGAACTGATGTGGCCCGTCACTTAAATATTTCTCTTTCTGAACTGATGCTGCCATTGCATCTTGCATCGTTTTGTTTCGGCACTTCGCATCCTTGGGGTGCATGCCTGTAATAGGCTCTATGTAATTCTTAACTGCAGTTGCCTTGAAGTATAAATGTAAATCTTGCAGCGTGTTGTAGCCTTCGTGGGTTGCCAAATTCTGCCTCTCTGCTTGGGTTAGTGTGGAGATTACTCTTTCCCCAAACACTGCAACGAACTTCATTAAAATAGCCATTCTTTTTCGTTCACCGCTAGCATTTCGTGAAAGTCCCCAACACTAGCTTGGTCACGATAATGTTCTGCCACTTGGTCCAACGTTTCAGCATAATGTTCCATGTATTCAGCATGATGCTGGCCAGCTCAAAGCCACAAGTCTACCTCGCTGCAATATGGCAAGGGGCATTTCGGGTTTTAAAACCCCAGTATCTTTCAAAAAGTTTACATACATGTGTTTTTTGCTGCTGAAAAGCGAAACGCTTTTTTCATTTTGGCTGCAAACTCATCAACAAGTGTAAGAATTTTTCATAATTGGTCCCCTACCAAGCTGATAATGTGTGCCTAGCATGCAATGCATACACTTTGGCTGCAGAGTGGCTGAATTATTTCCCTGTATACCTTTTGAATATATTTGGCGTTGTCGTTGCCACACTGACTACACTGTCGAAGTCATCACCGAAAGTAGTAATTGTCATCGCGGTTTGTTTTCCAACCGTGTTAGAATTTGGACATCCAAAAAATCGATGCACTCCTATAAAAGCTTAAGTTTATGTGAAGATGAGGTATGGTCCATCGGAACAAACAAAATAATTCGCGCTAGCTTAGAACGATCAACTGTTGTTTTGTCAGGCACAACGGAGAATTTTTTTCCTGCTAACAACAGTTTTAACAATTAGCCGTGGTCACGGAAAAGTATTGGTAGCCTATCTCTTAATGCATCCGAATGTGGAATACTTCCACCATTACGCGTGTGTTTTTCGATAAAATTGCACATGTGTCCGTTTGTCTGCCTTGTCCAAGGGAATATCAGCGGCAATGAACATATGAAGAAAATCAAAAACTCTCTCGTCTGTAACCTGCTTTGCAGTTGCTGCAGCTAAAAATGCTGATGTCAATGTACTTTGATAATGCCGATGGGATGTTGTTTGCACCGTGGAACTTGTTGAGAATCCGTGGCAGTAGCCACTGCAGTCGCTGCCAGTTTTCTTCTCTTTTTTTGTCATGCATGTGATCCAAGCATTGCGATCCAAGCATTGCGTACACCAATGGCAAAAAAGCTTACAACCATTTTCATATAAATCACTTTTGTAACTTTTGACACAATCTTTTGCCGTTATTGCCAAGATGAGATGGATTGGACAAAGGTTTCACGCTAGGTCTACTCGACGCAATGATGTGATAGCAGATAGACAGACAGTGGGCAGGTAAGTGGAAATGACCTGTAAGTAAGTAGCGCACACCCTCCCGCATTGAAAAGAGAAAGGGTTATGCGACGGCTAGGGCTATCGGCAACTGTCAAAATTCAAGCCTAACTGATTAAATCTGCTAGACCTCGAAGTGGGAACAAATGAAAAAGATGGAAGGCCACCCTCAAAGAAAAATAAAAATGACTTACTAGAAGTCAGTTCTGACAAGGAGGACGAAGTAACTAAAGTACCAAAACCAGACGAGCATGAAACCAATTTATCCGTGAATAGAATTAAGCTGACGGATGGTGTATACACTTTGTGACATTGCCACGAGTCACAGTTCCCAAAACTTTCCATAATTGCTTGAAAAGTTTTGTGTGCCACTGACTAGTGTGGGGAGTGAACATTTATTTAGCACAACAGGCAACATTATGACCCCAATACGCTCTTCCAACACCAGCCGAAGTCAGCAACCTGGTATTCATAAAAAAAATAAACCTGTTCTAGAGTCAATTCGATTGTGTGATTAAATCTAAGTGTTGCTACTGCCTATTCATTTCAAACATAGGTGAAGTGCAATGTATGATATAGGCCTACTTACTATTTTTTGTAGTTTATTGGTGACAAATGATTTAGCCTAGCATTAAAAACTGAACAAATGCTTAACAGTTATCATTAATTGTGTTGTAACATTTTGCCTTTGTTGAGAGAGTATTTATTTAATATTTAATAGCAGTAATTGGGGGGAGGGGGGCGGGTTGGAATCCATATCGGCATTGGATCGGTGAGAAATATCCTGCTCATTACAGCCTATCAGCACATTTTTTGGTTTTCAATTCTGATCTGATACTACGTTACTACTGGTAATCACGGCTGATACCAAAGCCGATGTCAATATCGGTGAATCCCTATCTCATAGGAGTTACCAAATGTATATTCTATTGCTTGGTTTTACATGGACATTACAGGGCAGTACACTTGCTACAGCAAGTGGCCTCTATTATATTTCACGGAAGCCTGCGCACATAACAGCAGTGATTGGCAAACCAAGTGGAAAATACCTGGTGTGCTACAGATGATGTCGGAACCATCCACGATCTGCTAGTGAAGAGTCACAACATCTGGTACTTTGGAAGAATAAGCAAGGGTTTTTAAATGTTCCCACAAGAAGCCCAATGGATTCATGTCGTACGATCGTGCTGGCGAGGATATTAATCCTCCCAGACATATCAACCAACCAGGATAGGTACCATTTAGGAATCCTTTGGTGGTTAGGCTGAAATCTGCTGGTGTGGTGGTGTGTCGTCAAGCCTGTATCACACTCTCTGTCATACAAGCAACAGTACATCTTCTACGAGAACTGGAAGATGGTTTTCTAGGAAGTCGCCAAAGGCTTCACTATTTATTATAGTAGTGCTTGTGAAAAGCATGGCCGAATGACTGATAGCAGGTAATTCCTGCTCAAACATTCAGACTGAATTGATGCTGATGCCTAGATTGCACAATATCGTGAGAATTCTCATCCACAGAGGTGACTGTTGTGGAAACAAGTTATTCCATTCCTGTTAAAACCAGTTTTATCCATAAAAAGCAACGAAGAATCAAACAACGGATCCACACACTGCTGTAAGCTAGTGTGACTAGCCTGTGAGCTAGGCCAAATGTCACTCAATAAGTAACTTGCTATAACTGAGAGAGAAATTTTTATTTGTTTAACCTTCAAGAGCTGTAAGAAACATTGAGCAAACACCAATCTTGCTGGAAAATCTGCTGGAGAGAGTCCCTGGACTTTGTGTAAATGATGTGGATACAGTAGCTGTTTGTGTAGAACCCTTCGTACGGTCATTGTGGTCTACATGTTCTGCTGCTGCGCTTTTTCTTGTACTAAAGCTGGGACTGTCGTTATCTATCTAAAATTCTTTCCTCAACATCAGGTCTTAAAACAGTTCTGGAGCCCCACATTTGGCTGTTATCAAGATGAATTGTCCGGTTTCCTATAGTCGCTGATAAGACTACTGAGAATGGTAGATGGTTTGGAGTTCGGCGGCCCAGACAAGAATTGCAAATTGAGTGACCCGCACGCATCCATTTGGGTGGGTTTATGCAATGACAATTTTCTCGCTCACTACTTTTTACTTGGTTGATATTAAATCTGCTACTTGCTTCTCGCAACCGGAGCATGTGGCTTTTCCGTTGTCTACATGCATAGACAATGGAAAAGCCACATGCTCCGGTAGCGAGAAGCAGGCAGCAGATTTAATATCAACCAAGTAAAAGCTAGTGAGCGAGAAAATTGTCAGTAACCATAGCAACGATGCGGACTCAGATCCTCGCGACATGACGTACGATGCTGCTTCTTCTTTACAATTTGACGCATATCCATCCGTGAGGACATGGCGCCAGGTCATACGATGCTCTGTTCGATACGATAGTGTTGATTTATGACAACAGAAAACAATTTTTTTCTGCAGTACAAGGCGACGGACTAATTTCTAATTGCCAGCATTCGATGTTTCTTTTCGATCCGATAACCCTGAAATGCGCGCCATGTTGGAATTTGAATTCTTGCTCCAAGCAGCTATTTATTCTACTGTTGTCTGATCACTGGCAGAAGCTGTTCTTTGTGCAAAGATAGCAAGTTATGGAAAAAGCATTGAAGGACAACAATGTCGTAGCAATATTTAAAATTACTGTTGCACTTTGTTCTTTATCCGTGTTGTTATTTATAATGCATTAAATTTTGTTATGCATTACCGCATTCATTTAGTGGAAACTGGAAACTAATCGTAAATAAATAAAGGTTGACTACCAAATAGCGTTCGGCGAGCGAGAAGATCTCGTTGCATAAATGCGCCCTTACCGAGGCAGACAAGAAAGGACCATCATTAGGGAGCAAACTGTGTAGTTAGATCTTGTGGTGTACATAATTGTACGGAAAGGTAGAATAAAACGGAGGGAATTACATTTCATGAGTAATTTATTTTAGTCTGTCCTTTTATTAGATTCTAACGACTTTGCTTAGATTTAGAACGTTACCAGACTTTAAAACAAAAAAATTAAATGTAGGAAAAAAAGGAAAAACTCTGAAGGAAAAACCTTCCTTTTTCATTGAGCGTGGTTGCTCCCTCCCCCTTAATTTTTTATCGTTCACTTTCCAGGCCGAAACCACATACTCCCCACCACTAGTATTGATATGTGCACTGGTAATGAAAATTTCCACTTTTTCATTTCTGTTCAGTACCAAATAAATAATAAGGTCGCTATAAATTGCCCACACCTCCAACGGAAGGAATGAGGCACTGAAAGTAATGTCAAATCCGAAGAAATGTAAGTATGGAAAGATGGCTTACTGTACTTCGTTAGGAAACATTCACAAATTACTTACCAATTCATTTCGAGCAATTGAGATTCCCCCCTCCCTTTGTAACGCTAGAGTAACACTTGGAACACCTCATCATATTCCCCCCTCGCCATCATAACAGATCATGGTAACACAGTTGCTTAACCACCCCTCCAGGCGTTACGTAATTTGTGAACGTTCCCTGACTTCTAGTAAAGGCTTTTAGCTGTAAGACTTATTTTCCACTGGCACAAAAAGTGCTGCTAAGGGACCGGTCAGTATTTATGGCTCGGGGGGGGGGGGGGCAGGAAAAAGTGACCCACCAAATTTTCGATGACCCCCCCTTCGAGACCCTGAAAAAATCTTGACCCCCCCCCCCTCCCAAGGTCCACCCCTCCCCACAAAAATACACTTTTTGTATACCTATTGAGACTGTCTGCAGATGACTCCTTTACCCACGATTAGTACTGTAGCCAATTTAAGTTAAATAGCTTTCCACACCGACAGTTACCATTAGTTGTAAGGAAAAGGTGTCTCGTTTTTAACGAAAAGACACGTTGGGTTAAAAATGTTCTATAAAATGTTCCTTACAGCCATCTCTTGTCCAGATTCATGGAACAAGTATAGTGGTGTTCATGAGAGGGTCCAAAATATTTTACGTGGATATATTCCCCGTAAATTCCAAAATATCCCCCCCCCCAATACTTTTTTAGTAGAGTAGCATATGCATAAACTGTTACCCTTATCATATTTTTTGCTTTATCATTGCATGTTTTTGAGTATACGAAAGAATATCTATTTAATGTTATACTGTACAATTTTTTCTATAATGTTTTGCTTCAAAACGTCTAACTGTAGCTGTTATTAATCCACCGATAGCCAAATTATATATTGTTTTTCATTCCTGCATCGGATACCGCATGTATACTTTAAATAAGTCCAGTCTTAATTTAATTCACACGTGTCTTGCTTTATATAAATTTATACATACTTCATATTACTAAATTAATTTGCTTACTTTACATTATTTTTTTTTTATTCTGTTAAATCTGTTTTTGTTTGTATAATTTGCACATGAATTCTTTATTTGCGTACTTGTATTTTGCTTTGTTTGCAACTGCAAATCCTGTAATGCCTTACGGGCGATTGGATTTTATAAATAAAGTTAAAGTTTCCCCCCCCCCCCCCGCGATACATCTACTGAAAGCTTTAGATGTTATTTTTGTTTGTACTGAATCTGCAGTGGTTTCTTTATCACGCAAATTCAATGTAAACCCTAATTAAAACCACGACACTTCACTTCACCCGTACCTGTGAGTTAAATCGGCTTCTTTTGAAAAAAAAAAGGACGATTTGATTGGTTTGTGTGGCTATAATCCGACGTACGTAACTAAGGACCGAATTTTAGTGATGCCAGAACCAGTTTTTTTTTTAATAACTGATTTTATTTTTGTCTTTTCTGAAGCTTCAGTGGTATCTTCTTCCATTAGTGATCAAATCATGGACGAAACACAGATTCCGTGGTTCATCCAAAGTCAAACCACAAACTTGAACGAAAACGCCGCATAATTTGACCGTTTGTTTTCTATTTTCTAGCCCTAGTTTTTTTTACACCGTGTAAATAAATAAATCGAAACAGTGAAACATCTCGCAACGACGTGCGGTTTAAACCACGCCCACAGACTTCCTGTAAGACAGGAATGACGTCACAGTGCCGCGTCTACGTTGTTCATCCAGTTGTTCTCCCTCCATCTCCTACGTAATAATTTCTCGAGTCGGACATTGCAATCATTGTAAAGGTAATTATTGTTTTTTTTTGTAATTTCAAGGGTTCACTGCAGACTTGTTAAATTCAAACTTCTTTAATTCTTCCTTAGACATAACGCAATTTACAAAAATAAACATTTAACAAT
>JAHWFP010188208.1:12755-48476 GCA_023313725.1 Lithobius niger
ATTATCGATACTCCCACTGTGGACTTCAATAGGATAAGGATTATCGAGATTCCCACTATGGACTTCATTAGGATAAGGATTATCGAGATTCCCACTGCGACTTCAACAGAATTAGGAGTGGGAATTTCGGTAATCTGACGACACAAACAAACAAACAAACAAATTTACTGTTAGGTTTCAGAAACCACACTATTGCTGAAGTGTTAATACCACGTTAGGCCACCTGTTGTCCAAAGTCACTGGAGCGACCATTATTATGACTGGCTTAAAAATGCTACATATGAGATTAGTGCCCAATTTTCAATTATTTTGGCATCTAAACATAGACAAAATAATATAAAACGCACTGTTTCGTATAGTGCCAATATTATTGATTAACTTATTTTTTTACATCGATTAAATTTAAAACCAAGTAGCTTGGAATTAACGAGAATCAGATGAACACATAGTCATGCACACCTATAATCCTCTAGTTTTACTTTATTAAATTGTAATTTTCTTCAGTAAAAAAAAAACAATGCATATAAAATGAGTGCCTAATTTTCAATTATTTTGACACCTAAACATAGACAAAATAATATCAAATGTATTGTTTCGCAGTACTAATATTATCAAGAAATTTTAGGGTTTAGGTAGGGAAATTTGTAACTCTAAAAAGTCACTATTGAAACATGTTAGATTCGTCCCCATTAGTTCAGTCCGAGTTTTCAGAGGGCGCTACGTGTTCCATCTGGTAATTTTCGCTAATTTTTTTATCCCAAATCTAAGGTAAACTAAATTACAACAAAGTTAGGCTAAATAATAATTAAATTCAAGCTAGTTTCGTTTAGATTAGTTTAATTATAAGCCAAAAACTGAGTAGAAATTCCCACATAAAACACATGGCGCCCTTTATAAACTAACACTGAACTAATATGACTGTATCCAAGACGTGTTAAGTATGAGTCTCAGTCACAAATTCTCTTGATATTATTGATTAACGTATTTTTTACATTAATTATATTTAAAGCCAAGTAGCTTGGCATTAATGAGAATCAGATGCACACATAGCCATGCACACTTCGTGCAATCAATCCGCAATCTGTTATATTTCTTTTAATTTATAAAAACGTATGAGTATTTAGTTTACCTTTAACCATAAGAATATTTTTTTAAGGTTTCGTTGTTGTGCCCTGATGTTGGTGTGCAACGTGTTCAAACCAAATAGCACACCAATATGAGCTTCACTTCTTTTCCCGAAAAATAACATGGTATGCCAAAGTATCACGAATTAGAAAACAAGAACGGACTCCTATGAAGTTTAAGCAAGATTTAATTAAACCAAAGTCAATACAGCAAAGGAACACAAATAAACTTTCTTTTAGGGTTTCAGACACCACAACGTTACTGAAGTGTTAAGTCCACGTGAAACCTTACTGCTGTCCTCAACCACTGCAAATACCCAAAAAAAAAAAAAAAAAAAAAACGTAAACACTCGAAATATTAGACCGGCAAGGATGCTGCCAAGTACAAGGATGCTGAAAAAATGTGATAATTTGCCAGTGGTAAATATAAATGTGAAAAATGTGAAAAAATGTGAAAAATACCAGTGTTGGTGTGAAAAAAAGGAAAAACGTACAAATGAAGTAAAAACAATCAAAATTAACCGTCTAATTTTGATGAAATTGATGACATAAATATGTCTATGGTTGGAACACGAAAAAAAAAATGGTTGGTTTATGATGGAGTCGATTTGAATTTGCTATCGCTCCTTTGAGTAAAATTACAGAGAAATTACAATGGTTACTGTAAAACAAAAATTGTTACTAAAGAATTGTGAAACTGGTGTGATAAATGAAAATGAAGTAATAGTGATACAAAAATGAAACGTGAAATGTGAAAAAATGTGAAAAAAATTAAAAGCAGGTATGTGAAAATTGTGAAAAAAAATTTAAAACAGGTGTATGAAAAATGTGAAAAAAATGAAAAGTGGGAATGTGAAAAAATGTGAAAAAAGCTGGTACTGCCGGAAGCATCCCTGTAATAGTTGTCAAACCAAAAACAAAACTGGTAAAAGGGACTACCAAGTTCAAAATCGTTCGTCCCATAAAAGGAGTGATATCAATACACTACAACATTCGGCAAGTTAATCACACCGACTAATACTTCGAATGTTAAATGAAAACTAGTACATTAGAACATTACCATTTTTGCTAGCAATGTTAAAGTTTTCATTTAACATCCAAAGTATTATTCGGTGCGAAAGTTTTCCTGTGTTGATATCACTTCTTTGAAGGGCCCAAAGCAATCTGAATTTGGCGGTCTCTTTTACCAGCTTTGGTTTTTGGTGTGATATCACTTTTTTTTTAATTGTGTATTAGACTGGACTCAACTAGTCTGCAGCTGTTTAATAATGAGCCACGTCAACAATAGAATGAGTTGCCATTTTCACTGTTTAAATTCATGTCACTCCTTTGAGAGGCCAAACTATTCTCAACTTGGTGGCCTCCTTCCCCAGTTTTTGGTTGTGACAGTTTGTTTATTTTTAGTGAATTGTATGTGTACCCATTTACTTTGGCAAAGTTATTTAGATTTGTCGGATTAGCGTGTGTCCAGATCCGCACATCAGTATACACGTTGTCTATGTTAGAACTTTGGTCGTCCATTGAGAGACACGCCGACAAAAATAACAATGGTTATGACAATACTTTTGTGCTTTCATACTTTAGTTCCTCCCACGCCATTCCCGTTGCAACCCGAGGCTGTAAACCATAAAAGGGATGCAGTTCGTATCCTACTGCAGCAATTCTCTTTATTTCATAGTGGAAGGCCTTCCCTTTATCTCGGTATCGGTGAATAACCACCCAATTGGAATGCAAGCTTAATTTGTGAGCCGACGAAAATGGGGGTTAGAAGGTGCCCCCTGACAAGGCAAGTCTCACAATGACCTGGGAATGCACACAAATTTTAATTTTCAGAGCCAAAATTTTGCTCCTTGTTCACCTACAAACAAAGACAACAATGAGAATGATGTACAATGAAACAAAACGTCCAGAATCTTCGTACTTACAATGGAATGATGACACATAAAAGGTTAAAAAACGCCGAGAACAGGGAGCAAAATTTTGGCTATGAAAATTAAAATTTGTGTGCATTCCCAGGTCATTGTGACACTCGCCTTGTCAGGGGGCACCTTCTAACCCCCACCCAATTAGATTTAATGAGAAGGATTAATTTGTTTCTTTCTTTATTTATTACTTTCTTTCTTTCTTTTCTGTGATTGCTTAAATGTGTCTTTTCCAGTACATCATATAGCGATTCTTCTCTTAAGCGCTCATACGTTTATTGCATCGAAAAAAAAAACGTTTTTGGCATTTCCATGCAGGCGAATGTTGTTAATTAGACTACAGCGTAGTCTTGTCCCACTAAATCGAGTGCTAACAACGCTGTGCGTGAAAGTCCGACCCTGAACCTGGCTCAGTGACAATACATTTGTGCGCGCGACTACAATGTGACCCTTCTCCACTTTACCTTATTGTTGTTCTGAATGTTCTGAATGCTCTGTAAGTTAGGCTTAGGATTAGGTATAAGTATTATAGGGATGAGTGTGTTGCTTGCAGGCTGTTTGGCTCAATCTTTACATTATAAACCAAAGTCTCATAGCAGAAATGAAGCAACCGCAACGACGACCCCCGGAAGGGGAACAATGAAAACGTGCGAGTGTGTCAATTCTTTGACTTGAAGTTGAAAATGGGACGTTGTTGCCCTGAAAAGAAGTTGAAATTGGCACATTGTTGCCTCGACTAACAATTTGCTCTAACAATTATCCTTCTAACCAAACACCGTGGTAATCTCAAGGGCTAGTATTACATGACGTCATGCATACTTCTTTTTCAAACGGTATGCATCGCTTAAGCCACAGCGGAAGACTGTGAGTGCGGGGGGGGGGGAGTGAGCTGTTACCATTAAGCATACGATTACGCATTAACTCAACCTAAAAGAGAATTTCTATTAATTCAAATACCCACCCACATTCAACTACGTATAGCAAAGAGGAGGAAGGGAAGGAAACCAAGAGGAGAGGGAGAGGACGGGATAAAATGAGGAGGTGAGAGGGGAGGGAGAGGATTGGCGGAAAGGGGGAGTGTTACACAAACAAAAATCGACTCTTGCAGTGAACGATCAGGCAGCACCGAGAAAATACTGGGAAACAACCACGGGTCAAACAAATCCCCGGGCGAAGCCGGGTACGATGCTAGTAAAATCAACTAAAATCAATCAAACCTCCATTCCGCTAACATACTCTAACCTATTGTTGATTAAACATTCTTGAGCTTTGGAACGATTGTCACCTGATTGTTGTAAATTCCAGCAAGGACGCCTTAATGTTAAGTGGATCCCTCTCCTGCACAGGCCCGGAACTTTGCGTATTTTTTTTTCTAAAAATGCTTTACTTGGGAAAAGACATGTTCTTTACTGTTTCTCAAGAAACAAAATGGCGATCAGTCAGCCATTTTGTTGAGGCTTAAACCCCGATGATTAATAAGGTTGCTATGGCTACTTCTCGCTTCTCAAGTACTGCCTGAGAGGGGGTGACTTTAATCGACGTCCGCCATTGTTTTTGTAACCATCTTGGATATCAACAAGGCACTCTGCTACCAAAAACATACAATTGATTATCTGTGTCGTTCTGGAGCGAACTCAAGATAAGCCACGGACACTATAGTCACATAGTAATGAAGAAATGTTAGCTGAATCCTGAACAGTATAATTATATGCGTGCATGTTGAAATTTAGATTTAGTTAACCTAAATTATTATTTAATCATTCAAAAGAGAAAAGATACGTGTTTCAGTAAAACATGTGTTGGTACAATATAAGAAATGTACACCTGGATTACAAGAAACATGTTCGCTGAAGGCCAACTTTGAATCAGGCTATATAATAAAAATTTACCGATGGTGTCCAATTCACGCCATTGGTACATGATAAAACAGGAACCAAAAAAAATACCCTTTCACCAAAGTAAAATGCTCATCGTCGTGTAAAGCATTACACAGCTTGCCTTCATTGTGGCTCTCTGATTATACACATTGGCCAAACACATTAGTTACGTGGTCATGTACTTCTATATTTGAGTGACTAACGGAGTTTCGTTCGAAATCGCCATTCAGTACCATTTCAACACTATTTTCAAACATGTGATCCAACTCTCCAGACTCGTGAGTTTTCGTACAAACTTTCACAAATTCTTCGTCTCCTTTGCAATCGACTTTCACCGTTTCCCTATTGACGTTGGTGGCATTGAAGGAAACAATTTCAGTCTTGGTATTTTCAATATTACTATCATCACATTTCGTAATTATATGTACTCGTCCTCCCTTCCACACGCTGTTGATGTCGCCTGTCACATTTTTTCCTCTGTAATAGTGCAAATGAAGTAATGATTACAGCTTTGGAAAAATAAATCAAGGAAAACTTTTCCCTACAACAATTGCTTCAATGTTTAAAAAAGATTTTTAAAAAGTGCCAGTACAGGCGTTTCAACGCCCTTCATATTTACAAATCTTCCATCGCCTTTCTGCGTAGGTTCCTTGTCATTTCACTGTTTATCATTCCGCCAAATGTTTATGACAGAATTTGTATATGCATTGAACGTTTTGAGCAAAACTGTAATTTAGTTAGACTATGTGCTAGTTGATCATACTCCATTTCAAATTGTCATCAATTCGCATTTACACTTGAGAAAGAAACTGGTGTGAAGAAACTGGAGTAATGCAACTCTGGTTGTAACTAAAAAAACACGTAAATATTCCACTCGTAGAATCTAACAGTAACTGTGTAGAGTCTACAAGTGTGATGTTCACATGTTTTTGCACTCGTAGTGCAAGGAAATGTGGCATCATACGGTCAGCTTCCTGCAAACATAAGGTGGAACAAATTGTAGTCTGGTGGCGGTTCAACCAATACAAGACTCATAGAAGGACACATCTTATTTTATTACAGGCCTAGAAGAGCTCTATATTTTCTATGGTTTTTTTTATTTTTCAAAAGATCTGGTAAGTAGTAATCTTCGTTTCAAATGCAACTTGGCCTTTAAACTTTTAGGCGTAAGCCTCAAGGAGCAACATAGCCACTTTAAGTATGAACTAAATCTTCTGTAAGTTTTCCACTTACGTTCGTTCTAATAATTATAATCAGAAGTCATTTTAGCATCCTCCCCCCCCCCCACCTAACCACCCAACCAAGCTGAAACTGGCTGTCAGAACTATGATATACTCTTGAGGCTCAACCAAAGTAACATGGTCTTTGGTCGAGCAATTAGGGCATCAGACTTAATTGAAGGTCGGCATTTCGTTTCAAACGTGGCCATGCTTACTGTTAAGTGCGGGAAAGGGGGGGGGGGTGAAAGTGGTTTTCCATCTGAATTTATTAATCAAACCGAGCCGAGTTGGATCGTTATCTTGTTTTTTAACAAATTATAGTTTCTTCTTTCTTTTTTCCTTAGATGGCACCTGCTCTAAACATTTATTATGCTCTATGCATATTTAGGCTAGCAAAACTTATTTCGTCTGTTTCGCTCGAAATTGGTTCAATTTTGCATCCTCTTTGTAGTGTGACAAAAGAGCATTCGTAATCGAACAAGAATGCTTTAAAAATGATTAACAGGTATCGTTGGGTCATTGTTTCATAGTGTGATCATAAGTTTGAACTATATTAGCACACTTTTATACAGCGGCCCATACGAACGCAGGGATGACAAGTCGCTTAGACACTGCTTTCAAGGTGCTATGTAGTTGTTAGTAGATTCTCACAAAGAAAGTCAAAAAAATAGGCGCTCAAGACATGAGACTGTTAGACACACAACTTGCAGCAATTTAAATACATTCAAACTGTAATACTAAAATGTCAAAATTCTATCACCACTGTTATACACTTGAGGCCGTCCTACTTAAGTCCTGCTCCCAATGCGAAGAGTATCTTTTCCATTCCACTAGATCTAGAAGTAACAACGAAAATTCGGTTTTTAGTAAATCAGTGCCTCTTGTGAGAACCCAGCTTCGGATTCGCCATTCCTTTTCAGTCAAGTCAGTCAAACTCATTCATAATGCTTAGTTACACTGTTATATACCTCAGTGGAGAAAAACGTAAGCATTGTAAATGTTTCCTGAAGTGTTCTAAGTCTTTGTTTCTTCAGTGTAGCATACAGCCAAGAAGCAAAACTGCAGAGGCCACTGGTAGAATATCCTCGCATGTCGCATCAAATGACATAGTTTTTCATGGTGGAGGCACCCATATCCAGTATTATTACCACCATTATTCCCATTTGCTTATCTTATTAATTATTTAGGTTTTAGTCTTCTGTACAGCCGTACCGTCTGAGAAGACTATTGCAACGACTTTGTCCGTCCGTCCGTCCGTCGCTTTTTTCAACTTCGCAACGGTACCAGAAATTGACGACCATTGTTTACAACGTTAGATTCAGTATGAGAAGTTAGTTAAATAACATGGCAAATTAAAACATCGTTGCCTCCTTATAGCTAATAGACTTCTTCGACGTAACTAAATTAAATAATAACATGTCATCGTCGAATTGAAATCCTAAAGATTTGTGTTAACGCAGCCGTAAAAACAAAAACATTTTAGCTTCGTTTAAAAGAGTCTTGTCGCATTGTGGCATGAATGAATAGGCTTACGATCGAACCAAATTCTCCATTAGGCCTATGTGCTACTTACGAAACTAAAACTGCCGTTACAAAAATTAGGCCTAAAAAATGAAAATTAGATCTAAAATTACGTGACCATGGCAACGTCAATAGTTTTTACGAGTCGCTGCTGCAGCGTTTCTCCTGTCCCTTCCCTACTACCACTGATCTATATTAGGCTACGTTGCGCATTACGTTGTAACACTGTAATTGTATGCGCGGAGGCATACCGTGTTGCAAAAATGAATAGGCTTGCGGTATACAATCGAAATCTCCGTTAGTTGCTACTTACGAAATTAAAGTTGTAAATTAGGCCTAAACGCTGGCAATTATGCCTAAAACGTAAAATTAGCTTAAAAGCTAACAGATTTGTAACGGGCAATTCTGATGGTTACTGTTTTTAGATTATATAATAGAGATAGCTGTTGTAGTGCATGTTAGAGGTGTGCGCCCTAACATTGGAAGTGGAGGAACTGTACAGAAGACCAATGCGACTAAATAGTCGCTGTAGCCCCTTGTTATGTGATTAGTGATGTTAGAACCTATTAGGGCAGTCCACCCCCTCCCCCCCCCCCCGTATATGGCCGGTTTTATAGAGCATTGTTGTGATTTCTCGTTTGCATGAAAATGCTGTGATATCCTGTTAGAGTAGCCCAAGCTTTCATTAGATTTAGTTAGATCCCGTTTACATGAAAATATTGTGACTGGATAAAACATGACGTCATCAGTACTGTGCCTCTTTGTTGAAAACACAGTTCGAATCATTACTGATACAGACAATTCGAATGAAAGACACGAAAACAAACAAAGCATTAGGATTACCGAGATTCCCACTAAGGACTTCAACAGAATAAAGATTAGCGAGATTCCCACTACGGATTGCAATAAAATACGTATTATCGACATTCCACTACGGACTTCAGCAGAATAAAGATTAGCGAGATTCCCACTACCAAGAATTTGTAGTGGTTGGGAAGAGAATTTGTAACTCTAAAAAGTCCCTATTGAAACACGTTAGATTCGTCCCCATTAGTTCAGTCCGAGTTTTCAGAGGGCGCCACGTGTTCTATCTGGTAATTTTTGCTCATTTTTCAGCCCAAATCTAAAGTAAACTAAATTACAACTAAGCTAGGCTAAGTAATAATTAAATATAAGCTAGTTTCGTTTAGTTTAGTTTAATTTTAGGCTAAAAACTGAGTAGAAATGCCCACGTAAAACACGTGGTGCCCTCTATAAACTAAGATTGAACTAATGTGAACGTATCTAAGACGTTTCAGTATGGGTCTCAGTCACAAATCCTCCTCCCCAACCCTATAAATTCTTACCACTACGGATATCAATAAAATACGTATTATCGCGATTCCCACTACGGACTTCAACAATAACGAGTATCGAGATTCCCACTACGGATATCAATAAAATACGTATTATCGAGATTCCCACTACGGACTTCAACAATAACAAGTATCGAGGTTCCCACTGCAGACACACACACACAGAAAGAAACAAATATTACGATCTTAGTTATGTTGATTCCTCTTTCCATAATTATCTTAACGACATACAAAAAATAAAGTCAACAGTCTCAACCATTTCTTTTTGTGTTATATTCATTTTAATGTTTTTTATATGAAAATACAAAATAAAAAAAAGAAGTGTGATTCCGACAGCTCAAAACTCTCCAATCCCTTTTTGAGCTGCTGGACTCATCGATTTTACATCTTGCAACTCGCTTCTATTTTTACCACATAAATTACTTAGACGAGGAACTGTATGCTTTGACATACGTTAAAAAATAAACATGACGTTGATTTTATATAATTGTTGATGCGAAAATCGTTTATTGTTTGTGTTTTTTGTGACGATGGCTGTGTCTTGATACCGTAGTTTCTTTATAGTCACCAATGAATTTAGTGGTAGCCCTGGAAAAGGAAAAAAAAAAGAAAACACGTTACTAGGTGCCCAACAAGGTTCATACAAGACACACCGCTAATGTTCCCATAGTGCCTTAGAAGTTACCAGAGTTACTAAATTATTTTTTTTCAGTTTAAGTATTTCCATTTAAAAATAGTAATGTGACGAAATTGTACAGTTTTTATTCCCAAGGGAATTTAATGTAGTAGTCCCGGTGACTGAATGGTGAGAGACTACTCAGCCTAGTTCATAACATACTTTGATACCGGAAAGGAGTCTCTGGAATCAGTGGTGCACCCAGGAAAATTGTTTGGGAGGAGCCAAAGAAATGGGAATAGAAAGCGAGTTGAGAAATTTAGTTAAAGGATCCAGTTAAGTTGGGAGAAGGGTATACTGTAACTCCCTCAGATCCCCGTAAAAGTATTGATTTTTCAGCACTTTTGTGCTTTGGAAACGATTAACAACTTCTAGAGTTTTTTCAGCTATTTTAAGTGCTTTATTAGTTTCTTATATCAAATTTTACTTTCGACTTCAAGTTTTTTACCCCCATTCCCCCCTCTCGTTGTAGGCTACTGCTGATTGGGATAATTCCAGCTAGAACTGCGCGACCGTGCAGTGTAAGAGTATCCATTTCATTACCAGCTTTGAGATTAACTCTGAATTTCTTGGATAATCGTTCAACTGTTCTCTGAACGGAGGTTCCAGTGCAAATCCTGGTTCTAATCCCTCCAGCTATTAGACTGTCTTCCGCATCTGAAAGTCCACTAATGATTTAGAATAGCACCTGATAATATCCCGATAATGGTGAAATTGAGCCCGATAATGATGAAATTGCTTCATCTGACTTAAACCAAGTACATGATAAAAATAAAAATAAAATGTCTTTGTTGTTTCTGAGTAGTACGAATGCATTCCGGTAGAGAGTTTCTGGATTCCTACCAGGATGCAATTCTAAACCATGCGCAACGGCTGTTTGCCGTGACGTCACCATGAGTTAGCCAATGACGAACGAGAACAACGGCTATTTGGCCGTCTGATTGGACTAGCCCAGTCAGTGATGAGCACGTCACAGCAAACAGCCATGGCGTGTGGTATAATCACCGACGCAACATTCAATGTGGGGAGAGCCCTGCAGTTAAGAAAAACTGAGAAAAGAAAATATAGGGCCCACCTTTCAAAGTTCGTACTGGAAAAGACCGTAAACAAAGTTAAACCAAGCTTTAGTTAAAAGTCAGGGAGAATATATAGTTACTCATCTTTTCATAACTATTTATTCTTGTGAAATACACAAATGAGTGTTGAAGATTACTCAGCAGTTCACTGGAAAAACTAATTTTACCGTACAAAGGATCGTTGTGTTTACCACCTTTACGTACAAAAACGGAGCCGAACTGTGTTGCACAGTGCATTGCAAATGACAACAGTAATCAATAATTAATTGCCTAAGGACTCAAGAAAAATACTCAAGTAATGATGAAGAATAATGATAAGAAATAAGTTGTAACTTTACTATTCCTAAACATATTTCGTTCTATTTTCACGTGACACGACAAAAATGTTTCTTCTCTATCAGACAGTTCGCCAAAATGGGGTAAAAGACATCAAAGTTCAGCTCACCTTGTGCCCGCCGAATTTCTGGTGGAAGTTAACGTATTGACTGGATCCGTGGGGGCCATATTCCTTGAGATCGTAATGGACGCTGTGGGGCTCACGGTCAACGTAAGTCTGAAAATGAACGACACATCGATTTGAATTAAAATACTGAAAATACATGGTGATAACTATCAATTCAGATAATTGATACTATCAACATGCCCTAAAGCCATTCCCTAGTATCGTCGACAAACTTTAATTTTTTGGTAATGTTGGTCGTTCTGCTAATTTTTTTTAAACATTTGTAGCAACTGAGGGAAAGAAGATGCTGCAATAATTTTTCTCTACTTTCTTTGGGAAGCTCCATGCTTAGCACAGCAGCGGAACCACTCATTCTCTGCTGGTGTCAGGTTGCCTGTCTGACAGTCAGTTTCCACACTATCGCAGTACAGTAAGCCATCTTTATGCACTTACGTTTCGTAGGAGTGGCGTGACCCGGATTCGAACTGGCATTCCAATTCGTCCTCAGATCACTGATATAGCGCCTTTATCTCTGTGCCACTCCGACGAAACGTAAGTGCATAAAGGTGGCTTACTTACTACGTTATTTATAGTGTACGATTTTCTCTGTGCGGCTTTTTCGCCTTTCCTTTGTATAATTTACAGCGATTCATGTTTATTTATTTATATTCACTTGCCTCTTTGTTCCGACCTAATATCCTCCTCCTTCTTACCTATCTATATATATACCTGGAGGCCGGCTAAAATGAAGGCTAAAGGGAAAATCGGAAGGACAACAATCACTTCTCCCCTCCTCACTCCCGCGTTGAAAATGCAATCTCCCACTCTACCTGCATGGAAACAGGAGGCAGGCATGACTGGTCGATCAACTCAATAAAGGTTCAATCCGACAAGTCGTCGGGCCGACCAATCACTTCTGCCCTCCTCGCGCCCACATTGCAAATGCGCTCTCCCATTCCACCTGCATGCAAACAGGAGGCAGGCATGAGTGGTCGATTAATCTGACAAGTCGTCGGGAAGAGTGCCGGAAAAATGTCCCGGAGAAAATGTCCCGGGAAATGTGTCCGTAAACTTAATTCATGACCGGCCCCGTACGTAGCACGGGTTTCCTCTAGTCTGCTCATAAAAGTGTGTCATGGCACAACAACTGACCCACAAACTAGTAATAAATCTCATTCCCGCATTAGGGCAAGTCAATTCAAATTCGGTAAGCGAGGCGTTGTTCACAATATTAATAGTCATTTGAAGTTCTTTGCTTTGTTTTTTTGCAATAAATTTCAAGCTTCTACATTTTTTAACTTACGTGTGCGTGATCGCCATAGTGCCCATGAGCAGGAACGTCGTAATAGTATTTCGTGGGTGCGTAGTGATGATGGTAATCGTCGTGGTGTGAGTGGTGATATTCGCTGGCAACAGCCACAGCTACTAGAGCCAAGAGAGCAATGATCTGGAAAAGAAGGAATAACGGCTTAAATTATCGACATATGGGCAACAATTTTCCTATAGATTTTGTTTTTAACTTAAACGAATTTAAAGCAGCCGATGCTTTTGAATTTTTAGATTTCACTGTAGGCGTATACCAGAAATGTCTTTTTTTTTTTAATGTTTCACGTGTTTAGAATTTTCAAGAAATCCAACCAGTTCTACCAATCCAAGTCTCAACCTATACCACACGCAATTTTAACGGTAGGTAGTTTCTAGCTGCGAGACTACGATCAGGGTGTTTTTTTTATAAGTGCAGCTTTAGGGCGTATTTACGCTCTGATCTCGCTTGCTGCTTGCGAGATTATCTCTCGCAGGTAGAAAGTATAAACGCGGCCCTATATATGCTACTAAAGAAGGCATTTTTCCCTATTACCTTACGCAGTTAAGCGTGATAGGTTTATCACGATGTAGGTGCAAGACATGCGAGCATTCGACCCCCCCTCACTGAATACCGTAACGGGAAAAAAAACCCGAATAATATTCATTCGAGTTAGAAAGATAAATTAGATAAAAATATAAGATAAGCTAGACTTGGTAGGCCTATTTCGATTTTGACTCGCAATTTAATCAACTAATGTTACATGAGGTCGCTCTGAATTGGCGTTCGGTACCCGTGTGTTTCCTTTCCTGGAAACGGTTTAGCGAAACAAGAGTATGGTGAGCGATTAACGTCAAACTGTGTCTTCATAAATGGGATTGGCGTAATGCACAAAGCGTAATGTTGACGTCGACTGTATCGACATCATACTCGTCTTTCGCTAAATCGATCGATGGAAAAGAAAGGTAAGGTATTAGATAGGGAAGGTTACGAGTGGTGCCGACTAGTCCATATCTGGATTGGTGAAGAAAGGACGGGATGTCATATCCATAGAAGGCAGTCATCTCCCCTGTGTGTGTGTGTGTCGTCCTGTACGCCTAGCACACAAGAAATTATATAGGAAGGTTGGTTATTCCTCAGCTCATTAAGTCGTTTTCCCACCAATATGTTCGTGTGACGTCACTGGCTCCGGTATGGTTTGACTTGTGCGTATGTGCGTAAGCTGTTGAGCTACACTGTCACGTCAGTGGAGGCCGCAAAATGACAGCCAATAAAAAAGTAATATGCAAAAAGGTCGCAATAGACCCCCTGCCTCACACCCAGCTCCAAATCGAACGCACCATTCGTGATGGGATGTCAGAGCTGCAGTTTCTAGCTCAAATGTTTTCACTTGCTGTTCATTTTGTATTAAATATATGGTGGATAGTCATTTCAAATTCGGAAAGTATAATGCCCTCTCTGGATTATAATGGTAATAGTACCATCCGTGGCTCACGAATGAGTTGGCCCGGGAATGTCAAAAGTTAACGCCTTCGCTGAAAACAAGAGACACTCCTCACATCTTGTTGGCAGGGCCATTTTTAGTATCCAGAGGGCCGGGGTATAAATATTTTGAAATTTCAATATGGCGTCGGTTTTCGACTCTCCCAATTCGTAATAATATTGTTACGAAGCTGTCAATAATGAGATTTCGGAATCGATTGACAAAATTGGTTCTATAGCTAAACTTTGTCTTACTGTCGCTGAGTAATGATGCTGAGCGCATTTTAATCAAGTGACGGCATAGATAACCGACTAACTACCATGACCATTGTTACCATGGCATTGATACTTTTGCCGTCGTTATGCGAGATCGTTGCATAACCGCATTCTAAGACTTTATGCAACGCAATCAAGCGCTATAGAATCTAGCAGCTAAACTGAACTTTCAAGATGGCGCCGATATTTTGTCGAGTGGTGTTGCAACGGAATGAACGTTCCGAAGGAGACAGGAAACTTGTTTCTTTGATGGAAGTCTTTCTCTTTTTCTGATTGATTGATACAACATTACGCATTTGACCAACTAAGTCGATGGACGTCGTCATGACAACGGCACTTTCGCCTTAGCTGTGTGGCTCGCTACTAACTTCTAGATGAAACTTGCCACACATTGACTTGACATCTAATCATCGTACGTGCTAGAGCGTATCTATGTGCAGTTGTAAGTTCGGTCTGGCCTCCTCTGGAGTGGCAGACACTGCATTCTGTAACACCAGTGAATTCAACACATCGTCGTCCATGTCCATTTCCGGCAATGCTTTTGACTCTGTGTAGTCCTTTTTGACGGTGCTTGTAAGACTATGAGCCTACAGTCGCCGTCTTGAATTTGATGAACAACACAATTCTAAACCACGCGCCACGGCTGTTTGCCGTGACGCGCCTATCGCGTTACTGGGCGAGTCTGCTCACACTGCCAAAGATCCTCCATTCTCGTTCGTCATTGGTCAACTCATGATGACATCACGGCAATCAGCCGTGGCTCGTGGTATAGTTGACAAGGCAACTGTGCAGATACTACAGTCAAAACTGGGATAGGTGGATGAAGGGCTTTTTTAAAACTGAAACAGGTGAAAGTAGAAATTTAAAAAGTTTTTTGGGTTTTTTTTTTTACCTTCATAACGTATACCTTAATCACAACAAACTTTTTTGGTTACTGTCTCGGCGCTGCAGTTTTTCAATCGTACGATAGGCAACAATGTAATATTGCACTGTCGATGCAGCATTTCAGTGCAGCTAACAATGTTGGCTACTGTGAGAGGCGGATAAGACCAGTGACTCGAATCAAGATTCATCTGCCTTTAAGCTGGTTGCCACCAAGGGTGATTGCCCCTTAGTTTGACGGGCCATCCACCCTGAATAGACTCCCTGGATAGTTAGACGCAAACTTTACGGGAACTTCGATACGCAACTTCAACTTAAAACACATCCAATCCCTCTGCCGATTACTACTTCTAACCTCCTTAGTCGAAAGAAAGTAACTTACCACCTTCATGTTGAGACTGGAGATTTAATCCTGTACTGTAATATAATCCTGCTGTTGTGACTGAGAGTCGTGTTGTGTCTTGAATTTTGTTTTGCTGCACTTTTTATAGCAAAACGAAAGTTCCACCTTCTTAAAGTCCCGGTCTAAAAACGAACAACGTACAATATGGGCGGCCTCTTTAATTATTTCAATGGATAATGAGAATGGAATTTCGTGGCTTTAATTCATATCGTTCAGCTGTGACTTAACGACTGTTTTAATTTCTTAAAAAGACACATTTTTGTTACGCACTTTCGTTTTCTTCTTCAAGTTCATGAGGTTTGTGGAGTTAGTTTCATTGTCGTTTAATAATCGTAACTCTGTGACGGATTAGTTCCACCATTGGAGGGCTACTTCCCCTTCCTTTTCCCTTCTTTTTTTTTCTCTTTACAGTTATTGGCTATGCGACAGTGCACTCGAACGTCCAGCAGAGTTGTAGGCGGGATGTGTTGTGTAGCTGTATGAGCTGGGCCATAGGAGCGCATGGGGGTGGAAGGCGCGGTTGAATAGAGGTAGCGGAGGAACTATACCTCTCTAGAAAAGGCTTAAGAATGTGTAAAACTTTCAATACATTTTTGCGCACACCTTTATTTTTTTATTATTTTTTCCCCAAGTTAACCCTTTTTTCAAACACGTCTGTAAAATGCGAATGAAAGTAAAAGCGTGACAATCACGTTCACCACACTTCGACGTGTCAAAAGAAATTTCCCACTATCCAGCCTTGTCTTGCACAATACGAACATGCCAAAACAAAATAGCGCTGTAAAAAAACTTGGGGCTATAGGCCAGAATACCTGGGTTTGGGACGTCTAACGCTATATACAATAGTTGCTCACATTTCGTGTCTAACGGGTTCTTAAGATTAACCTGAAGGGTACTACAATTTAAAATATTACTAGCTAATACGTCGTCACGTAATTCGTATCTAACAAACAGAATCTGCACACGCCCAAACACTTGAACAAAGAAAAACGTCAGTCTTACATGGAATTCAGTTATTTAAAGCTTTATAAACGCTGACTTGTGCCCTGCTCTACCCCCCCCCCCGCCTTGCTAAATACCCACACACAAAGGGCACTGTCTCCCCCCCCCCCCTTTTACCTAGCCACAAACAGTAACATGAGCTCTTTCTTAACCTGTTTCAATATTACGTCGGTTTTCTCGTTTCACGTATTTTTACTTTAATTCCTGCTCATACATTTTATTCAATTGGGTCACATTCTTTATTATCCCATGTCCCCACTTCGCTCTTTGTATTCCCCCCCCCCCTTCTCCTCCTACACTTTACATGGGTTTTCTTGTTTCACTTACTTTAAAAATTTTTATTTGACGTCCTGCTTCGTACGATTTAGCTTTTTTGTGCTTTTTCTGCTTTTTTGTGCTTTTTTGTGCTTTTTTGTGCTTTAGAGTTCGTTTGCACACGAGAATTTCAGAAAATTGGACAGGAGGAGACGGCGGAGCGGCTAACAACATCAAAATGTTACAATGCTGCAACATGTAACAATAGGGTAATAAAGGAGAGGCGCACAATAACATTGTAGTTGATTGAGTTAGCTAGCTCGTTGTGGAGAACCAAAATTAAATGGTCATGATTTTTCCTTAAATCTTCAAGTTTTAAACCGTATGGTGCGAAGTCTCGGCCTCAAAATTGGGTGGCCGACATGACTGAGTGACCTATTTACTTTTTCAATGCGGGCTTCGATAAGCCAGTTGAATTGTTTCCGCGATTGTTGCCACGATACTGAAACAATCCAGAATCAACTACTCATCGAGATGACGCATGCTAAATCGAGAAATACGCTAATGTGTTGCCATTAAATAATAACCATGGGACAAACCTTCGGCGGAACCTAAACATAAGTATCCATTTCTAATGTTCCGTTTTTTCGAAAACAAAAATCGGTGGACAGTGGACACATAAATAAAATGGAAGCGAAAAAAGCCAACAAATTAACTGAGCAAAAAACGGCTTCGCCGTTTAGAAAAAAAAAACATTAGAACTCGTATCCCCATACTCACAGCCTTGAAGGTACACGAATAAAAACGGATTAGAGTTCACTCGAACACAACGAACTATAATTTGAACTCCAATTCGCAAAACGTAAACCCACAAACACACACAAAATAGACGCCATAAACAGCATGAACACAAATTATAGTTCAAATTATAGTTCGTTGCGTTCGAGTGAACTCTAATCCGTTTTTATTCGTGTACCTTCAGGGCTGTGAGTATGGGGATACGAGCTCTAATGTTTTTTTCTAAACGGCGAAACCGTTTTTTGCTCAGTTAATTTAAGTAAGGTCTCGTTCTTCCATTGGATTCGTTGCTACATGCTGTGAGGGAGTATACGTATATTTAATTGTCTTCAATTTCGTTTCTGTTCGTTTGTATTTGTATGGTTTCTTTAATATTTCCTTTGTCTCCAATGTTCAGGCAGTCAAATTTGAAATGTTTCAGTAAAAGTGAGGGAAAAAATTAATTATTTTCTGTAGTTTTTGCAAACGTGAGAGATTAAAAACTTGTCTTTTCGATTTACGCAATACTTTTATGAAGATAATCTGTTCACAACACTGAACAGTGTACCTATACCTAGTGACAGCTAATGGTAACTACCTAATGTACGGTAACTACTATTTTTCAAGGATAGAACCGGACTCGAACCGAAGATGTGTTGAGTGGGAGAATTACGCTATACCATTGAGCCACAGACTCGATGGAAATCGTCCATTAAAAAAATGCATAGGTTGTTTGTTTTGAAATAATGCGTCTGATTTTGATTGCTGCCTACCTTATTATTCAACGCGCGAGGAGATCCCCCCCCCCTCCCCCTGGGATGTATGAAATGGCTGTGTGAGTGAATGCCACTTTTGCGAACATGCGTTTTCCATGGATTACCTATCACGACGGCTCATTGTCAACTTGGACTATGTTTGTTTGATGGGCTGGTGAATGTCACTAGGCTTTTGAGTGTTCTAATTATGTTAGCATTAAGTTCGATTTAAGTTAGATTTAAGTAGATACTACGTAGATACTATGACCTAGGGTCCTTATGCTATGACTAAATCAAATCAAATCAGATTTTTACCCAACCCCAACCCATTGTTCTTGAAAATTTCGAAGCTTCCAAGGAAAAAAAATTGGTCAACAATCGCTGACGTCATGTATGGTTACGTGATTGTTGCGTGATTGTTGCGAGTGGTGCTTTTAGTCTTCCATACCGGCTGAGAAGACTATTGCAACGACTTCGTCCGTTCGTCCGTCGCTTTTTTCAACTTCGCGACGCTACCAGATAGAGACGACCACTGTTTACAACGTTAGATTCAGTGTGAGAAGTTAGGTAAATAACGTGGCAAATTAAAACATCGTTACTTCCTTATAACTAATAGACTTCTTCGACGTCACTAAATTAAATAATAAGATTTGATCGTCGAATTGAAATCCTAAGATAACACGCAATGAAAACAAATGGATTTTAGCTTTTAGTCTCGTCACATTGTTGCATGACTGAATAATCTTAACGTCGAACAAATTTCCTATTAGGCCTATCTGCTACTTACGAAATTAAAACAGCATTTTAAAAAATTAGCCTTAAAAAATGAAAATCGGGCCTAAAATCATGTTACCACGGCAACGTCAAGTTGCTACGAGTCGCTGTTGGCTTCATCAACAGCGTCTCTCTCGTCACTTCCTTACTACCACTGATCTATACATATATGATTGAAGTCCTCTCGCCAGCAAAACTAAAACTATTAATTTCTCCGTTTCTATTCAATATATTTCGACCAAACTTGCCCAGATAGTAGATAGCAACTTTTCAAACTTTACACCAACTTTTATGCAATTCCGTGCAAGAGTAAACGTAGGAAGCCACACGTAAATTTGAAAACTGTTCACTTGTTGTTGTTGTTGTTCTGGTTCTGGTTCTTGTTCTTCTTGGGTGACACGGTTTCAGAAAAAACTACGGGACCCTAAACGATCATTTTGAAACTATTGTATTTAATGAACAATGTCACTCAAGAAACTCCAGATCCATTCTTCGTCCATGCAACAATCGACTGCATGCGTAAACCTTTATAGCGCGACACCATAGCCGTAAAAAAGGCATAGGATTACAAACAAAAACGTCAAATGTGCCGTAAAAAAAGGGGTTATATGATTGAAGTTTCATTTTACTTGTTAAAATGTACACGGATAAGAATTGGTGATTTTTAATTGAAATAATCAAATGTACAATTCAGAAAATTGCATCTGTTCAAGTGTTGTTGTGCTTTACCAATCAAATACGTTACGTAAAGCACAACGCGCTTAAACAGATGTAATTTTCTCAACTGTTCATTTGATTATTTCAATTAAAAATCAACAATTTTTATCCGTGCATATGTTAACAAGTAAAATGAAACTTCAATCATATAACCCCTTTTTTACGGCACACTTGACGTTTTTGATTGTAATTTAGTTATTTGGCTAACTAGCTAAGTGTTGACGTGCTTTGCTTGTGTCAGACAGCGCAAGTGAAGATTGTAAGACTTAAAACACAACCTTGGCGTTTTAAGAAGTGAGAATCTACATAATAAGATCGTAGAAATAACGACTACTACCACTACTAAGAGTTAACTGTAAGAACCAACGTCTGGCAGAAGTGAAGAAGTGGGTGTGGGGGAAGCTTTTTAGGATAGCATACTTCTCGTAGGGGCAGCTTCGCGACCGCCTTGCGCATCATTTATTTCCGATAGCATGAACACAAACATGGAATAATATAATAGAAAAAAAGGAGGGGAGGGAATTTGAGACGCATGATGGCTGATATTTCCATGAACATGAGCATGGAAGCACATAATAGAAGTGATCATTAGAGAAGGGGAGGGGAGAGTATTAGCGGTTGGGTGGGTGATTTGAGCCACATAATGCACTGATTGAGTGAGCGAAGCGAACGAAAATCAGCGTTTATTAGCCAGTGTGCGCAAAAATTTTCGGACATACACATGAGCTATCATTTCATACACATAAGCATACAAATGACATGGACATAGACGAGCGCTACCATACCTAACCAGCATTAAATAAATAGGCTTCAGCTACGAATGCAAACCTATATTCAGTTAACACTTCTGAAGTTCATATGACTTTCCATCTTGTTTAGAGAGAATGTATTACATACACGGCACTTTCAATAGGTAATAAACGACCTTGATACCCGTTGACCTAAAGAGGAAGTGAGGAAGTAGCCATGACTTTCACTGGACATCTAGAAAGTAACCAGGCATGTGAATGTCCTCTATTCCTAGGAATTATATAAATAGAAAGGACAGCTACTCCACATCATCACTTCTCTGCTGATCAGCATCCCACTCGCATCATGGTTCTGCAAGTATGTAAAATATGGCTAGGGTAGATTATTGCAATTTATACAAGGAAGACTTGAACGACGCAGCTTTGCTTACGAAACTATTTTATTTGAAAGCTTTGACATCAAAAGGTTTTGCTTAATCTTGTTAATGTTACCAATCAGTGAAACGTCCGTTGCTTCTTAGTTTTTACACCTGCATTTACTGGACTTAATGGCCGATACATACATCTGTTTGTAAATACAGGGTGCGAACCTATTACAGTTGTTCTTTAAGTTTAATCATCAGCCTGCTCAATATGTAATACACCAGTAACGAAAAAAACAGAATTGTGCACCGTGCTATAGTGTGCGTGGCGTATCTTGAGTCCTGCACTTATTTTGTGATCGGCTACGTCTTCCTGGAGGGGGCGGCTTTAACCGACGGCCGCCATTGTTTTTGTAACTACTTTGGATATCAACAAGGCACTCTGCGACCAAAAACGTACAATCGAGTATTTGTGTTCATTATGGGGCGAACTGAAGATGGGCCGCGGACACTATAATGGCATGTAACATGATCGAGTGACTAGGAAGCCTTGGAAATATACCCCTCAGCCGCCGCCATCAGCCACCGCGCCGCATTTTTATGAGTCAGCCGAACGGGCGCCGATTATTTTTCGGCGGCCGTCTGGCCTAGCTGCCGAACAAAATGCGGCAAATTTTCAATCTGTAATACATTGTAACAATACTACAGAATCACAAATTTACGTGCAACTTTTCTCCACTGGTGAGCTGCTCGACTGTCGTACGTTTCATAGTTTTTAAAACCATGTCTCTTACCAGCAAGTTATGGCAGTATGTGTATGGTATTATCATGTATGGTTATTTCGGTTTTGTTTCGCCCCCCCCCCCCAAAAAAAACAGTAATTTTCCCACTTTCGTTATTTTTTCGTCTGCTTCGAGTTTCATCTTCCATACTCTTTGCTTCTCTTCGATCAATTTAGCCGAAGATTAGCCGTTAGCCGGCCTAATTTTAGTTGGCCGGTGGTGGCCTGAAAATCAGTGGCTAGACGTAATTTTTCCGAAATTTTTGTTAAGCCGGCTGGAAATAACAAAATAATGCGACTGAGGGATATACTTGGATGCTTGTTGTTTTTTTTAAATGGTACTGAATTGGCTTTCTGAAAATAGATTCGAGTGTTCGGGTTTTGAAACCTTCACATCGAACTACGGATTTTTACATAGCTGCACTGGCTTCATTCCTTATTTTTTGAGGGGGGACATTGTTGACAGGAGTCTTGTCTGGCATGCGCTAACAAGCACAATTCACATTGCGAGGTTTTTTCTTAAAAACATTTTCTTTTGTTTCAGCTTGTCCTCCTTTCCGCCCTCGTGGCTTTGGCAGTTAGCAGCCCATCGCATCACCACTATTCCCATGGTTACCATCACGGACATAATGATTACCATCACGGGCATCACGCATACCACGCAGGTCACCACGGGCACCATGCCGATCACCACGAACATCATGGCTACCACGGTGATCACCATGGGAACGACTATCATGACGTGAGTACCAAAGGGGGGAAGGGGGAAATCAAGCTGGGATGGCGTACAAATAAAGTATTGTTAACCATGAAGGCAATAGAAAATACAGCAAATGAAAAAACACCGAAATCGTGTGATTTGTGGGAAGAGGCCAACGTTGGTGTAATACGATGGTGAACAGAGGCAAAGAAAACCTTAAAGGGCAATTACATCCATTTTGACATGCATGTTTGACTTTTGGATCACTTACACAATTACTAAACACAAGAATTGCGATAAGAATACGTTACGTACGTCCGATATAACAATTTAATTACTGCATCACCAAAACACGACACGGAGGTCGCCATTGTTTTGCTGGAACGCGCAGAAATTAATGCAGACAGACGGTTATCTTCGATTTCGACTCGCAACCGATTAAGATAGCTGTATTGACTGTGAGGAGCTCAAGAGTCTGACGGCCTTTGCTGGCCACTACACTGCCGGCCAGCTAAGGCCGTCAGACGCTTGAGCTCCTCACCGTCAATACAGCTATCTCAATCGGCTGCGTGTCGAAATCGAAAAGTGACATCTGTCGGCATTAATTTCTGAGCGTTCCAGCAAAACAATGGCGATCTCCGTGTCGTGTTTTGGTGATGCAGTAATTAAACTGTTATATAGGACGTATGTAACGTATTCTTACCGCAATTCTTGTGTTTAGTTATTGTGTAAGTGATCCAAAAGTCAAACATGCATGTCAAAATGGATGTAATTGCCCTTTAACCTCATTCCCACTTCAAAGAGAATTTCCGTGGAGCGCTGACGGTATTTGTCAGTAAAGCAGGTCCGTTGGTGAAGCATGCTATCTAGCCTTGCGCAGTGTAGAGTCGAGATGACTGCAAACTGGGTTTATTGAGCTCAAAACATTTTTCGTTGACAACGCTGTAACAAAATCGTGTAAAAATACTAGCAAAAGAGTTCTTGAGACTTCCAACTACATTAGCTGGCTACATCAGCAGCTTCTAAACATGAAACATCGTTACATAAGTGCAAGAACAGTTTTACATTCCCGGTCCTATGTCTAGCCAAAACTGGCGACCTAACAAGCCTTTTCCGTAGGGAAAAAACCCAGAGAAAACAACACGCCCTACTCTACACGCAAAAGGCTAGATAGCATGCTTCACGAACGGACCTGCTTTACTGACAAATACTGTCAGCGCTCCACGGAAATTCTCTCTGAAGTGGGACTGAGGTTAAAGTTTCGAGCACGTGAGCAAAGATTACAATTATTTTTAGTATTGGTTTTTCAACCGCTGGTATAGTTAGGTTTTTTTTAACTGATATTGTAAATGAAAAACTGCTAAATATATATATATATATATATATATATATATAGTCCCTAATATACTGGTACTCTTTTAAAAATAGTGATGGAACATATTTGTCTCAATCTTAATAAAATGTTTTTTAAATATTAAACAATATGTATGCTCATCAATATTTCTTGCCTTATTCATAAGTTCAGTTTTGCTAAACACTATTAATAATAAGAGTTAGCCAAAATTTGCCTGAAATCTTTCAAAACTAGTGATCAAAGAAAAAGCTTTTTTTTTTTTAAATAATGAACGTTTATAGTTATACAACTGCTGAACATTCGTTTTCATTCTTACTTGGCAAATTGGAACTTTACTAAAAAAGAGCCTTTGTGGCCAAGTTGTTTTTTTTTTTTTTTGTTTTGTTAAAATCATGATTTGTATTTGCTTTACAATGTTGTTTTGAATATTGCAATTTCGTTACCTTTTTTTAGCGAGCAAAGCTTGAAGCTACTTTAGAGTTCTTAAAAAAAAATTGCTACAGAAAAGTTATTACAACGATGATATGTTTTCTGTAAAGATGATATTGGTCTTAGGTACTTTTTGAAAACGCTGTACACTGACACCACACCAACGGTGTACTAACAGGGCATTTTTTTACATGCTAACCGGAGGTCCAAGTGGACCTGCAGCCGGCTAAACTGGACCTCCAGTGAAACCGAATTGGACCCACTAGAGGTCCACTGCTTTAAAAAAAGAAAAAAATGTCCTTTTAGTTTGACAAATTAGCCTATAACGTGTAAATGTTTTTTCCTAAAGTACACATTTGTGGTGGAAGATGGGCAATGGATCCAGATTTAGTCCAGTATCCACTTCACATTACGAGGAACCGCAACTTTACGAAACAAGAGGCTTTGTGGCCAAGTTATTTTTTGTTGTTTTTTTTTCCAAAATCGGGATTTGTATTTGCTTTACAATGTTGTTTTGAATGTTGCAATTTCGATACCTATTTTTAGCGAGCAAACGACAGCAACCAGTTTGGTTTTAAACAGTTTTACCCTATCCTCATGGTTTGTGGAAGTATATTTGTTCCAGTCGGGTTTCCTTTCCATTAGCTCCAGAAAACACTTTTTTCGAAAAACGTTTTTTTTTTTTACATTTAGCTTTTTTCCACATTTATATACATTTATACACCTTAGTCCGTGCATTTATTGTATTCATTCGTCCAATTCTCGAGTATGCCAGCCCAGTCTGGTCCCTACATCTAATAAAGGACATCAAACATATTGAGTCTGTGCAGAGATCTTACGCTAGATACCTTCGTGGTCTTTGCGGGCTCTCTTATATGCAGCGTTTAGATAGACTTGGCATCGAGTCGCTTGAGCTGAGGCAACTACATACTGATCTTTGCCGTACCTTTTAGATCTTTAAAGGAATGGTTGATGTTGAACCATCTTTTTTTTACTATACGTGGAAACAATTATACTAGAGGTCATCATCTCAAACTTGCAGTTGCCTTTACCAAAAAAGATTGTCCAAAATATTTTTTTGCAAATCCTGTGGTGCACCCGTGGAATAGCCTTCCGTCCGGGCTGGAAAATTCTTCCAGTCTTTCCATGTTTAAACGAGGTCTTAAAGAGACTGACTTGTCCAATTTTTTTAAGTGTTTTTGACATTTTCTGCTGTCTTATTTGCTGTTTTTTTTTTATTGCTCTTTTTTGCAATTTATTTTGTAAAATCTTAGGTTGGGTATTAGTGGATCTTGCTATCCCTTCTCAGTCCTATTTACCTTTTTCTTGGTAAATAAATCTTTATTATTATTATTATAACCAACCGCTTTCAATTAGGCTATGCATAGTTTGATATTTAAAAAAAAATTAGGTTAACGTCGTTAACATAAACATAACGGTGCCCATGATATGTCAAAGTTGAGCCCTTTTGTGAAAATTGGACCTCCAGTAACATATCCCCAAAAATGGCCTGATAACAACTCATGTACCGCCCACTGTACCAACCCAACCCACTATGTACGAACTAACCAGTGTGTGTAGTAGCCTTGTTGTACACAAGCTGCATCCAGATTGTGTACTGATACTGAACGAATGTCTGTTGTCGGAACACAATAGGTATGGTGTGCACGATGCTGGGTAATAGCTGGTGTGGACGATGATGAGTCATTCGTCTTCAGAGTGTAAAAGCGATTCAAGGACTGGTCGTCATACTTCAATGAATTTTGGCACTACAATTATTTAAATTCAAGTAAATGATTCAGTAAATGTCACATCCACTCAAACATCAGTGAATTATTTTAAAGACTCGTGATTAGCTGGTAGGTAGTTTGAATGACACTTGACAATTGTCACGTGTTAATTTGTCATTTTCTTTGGTCTTTCAGAACATCGACTACAAATTCAAATATGACGTCAAAGACCCCAAGCACTACAACTACCAATCCCGTGAGGAATACAAGGATGGCAAGAACGTGTACGGCACTTATACTCTGGAACAACCTGATGGAAAAACACGTATTGTCAAATACAAGGCTGACCATTATGGATTCCATGCTGATGTAGACTACAAGGGAGGATACAAACATGACGAATACAAGCCAAGCTATGGACACCACGATAGCTACTATAAGCATTAAACTCTTGTCATTTAAGTTGTCTACAATTAACAAAGGCCGTTGTATTTATACTATTTACGACCATCAGAGCTATCATACTCATACCATCATGCAATAGCAGTGATCAGACAAAATCGTAATTTTCATCAACCATATTGGTAATTACCCAGATAAAGAGCACCGCGCCAAATCGCTTCATTTTTGTACTAACCGACGCTACTCTTCATCCTAATACCATGTCGCATTATAAAACCCGGGGAAAATGTGTATAAACTTCTCGTAAAAATTATTCAAACGACGTAAAATGCTAGTCACCGACACGCTAAAGTGGCGGCCGGGCAATCGTGTTGCGAGGTATTTAATTTGGTTAGCACGGTAGCCGGAAAATCCGAATTATACCACATCAAAAGTTTAGGTGGACAAATTTCCGGTTGCAGCTGCTGATGTTATATGTTTAGCCGCAGAGAGCGTGGCACCGCGATCGAGGCACGTAATTTGGAATACATTTTTGTTTACGTCTTTCACGTCTTTTTAGGATAATTCGGAACATTAATTCAGAAGAGAAGAAAAATATCTGTAAACTTTTAGTAAGGTGCAAATCGGGTTTTCTGGCTACCCTGCTTCCCTCACAATATGGCTGTCGCTTTGGCGTGTCTGTAACCAGCATTTTACTTCTTTTGAGTATTTTTTTTTTTTTAGAACTTTACATCCATTACCCCCGGTTTTTACAGTATAATGCTAAATGGAGTTAGGATGAAGAGAAACATCGATTAGCACAAAAATGAAGAGATTTGGCATGGTGCCCCTTATCTAGACAATTACCCTAATATTATAATTATCTACATAATTAATACCGTAAGCGAGCAATGACAATCACCATCATCATCATAGTGCTAACAATGCCACATGATATAGCTCGCAAGGGGTTCTTCTGCAATCCGGGTAATGGCCAACGGGGGCGTGGCAAATGCGTTGCCGTTCTCAGACCGGTTACCAGCTAGAAATTCGAATTTAGGAAGCAAGTGGACAGAAAATATTTATTTTTTGTCCTTTGGTGCATCAAATTAAATTTGATTTCGTGTTTCTGTTACATGATTCGGAATTAGGGGTTGTCCAAGTTTAATTTTCTTTGTATGTTTCATTGAATAAAGGTTTCATGATAGGTAATTGACCTTAAATCCAAGCTAATAATTTTCTTCATGTATATATATACCTAAACAACAACCAACTACATTACGTCCTGCAAAACGTTGTGCATCATTCTAAAATTTTTAAATGTATGTATGCAACTTATAATACTCGTAAATAAACAAACTGAAATCACTGTAAATTATGTACGTGAAATTATATTTTTTCACTGTTATTTTTTGTATGCTGCTGAGTGCTATTGTGTTTCGTTTACTCCTAAATGCACATAAAACAATTTGCGTTCACGAAAACTTAGGGGATTTTATTCCAGATTTCGTACCATTAATGAAGTAACGACTCTTCGATGCTTGATACCTCCCTCCATTTTGTGCAATGAGTTGACTCAGCAGAGTTTAAATTTAACAGATAAACCAAACGGAGTACTCACATTCAGAAATGCTGAATTTCTACGACAGGAAATGAGTTTTGCATCAGTTAATCAGAGGGTTGGTAATCAGAGAGTTCATTTCCGGAGATCCATTGGCCTAAACCTTTTATACAGAGTGTCCCAAGAGTCCCAGAACACCCTCACGACTTTTTAAGGGGTTGAAAGAAAATAGTGAAACTCCGGCAATGTAAGTTTGGTTAAAGGATCTACCTTTTCGTACAATCGGCATTACGCCTGCCCCCTTGGGGGGGGGGGGACAGGAGCCTCAATTCAGATATTTCCAATGGAGTGGGGGGTAAAGGAATACCTTATTTGAAAGGTCTTCATTAGGCGAGTAAAGTGCCGCCACGCTAGTTTCGATACGATAAGTCCATCCAAAATGGCAGCCGGTCAAACATTAGGAATTTCCTCTCCTATGGTCTTACTCAGGCTAAAGACGTCGTAACGGAACGAAGGTGGCTGCTAAATGCTTCGTGTAATTTAGTTGGTTCACACCTACAACGTCTTTTGCGGTTTGAAACCCAGAGTGTGGGCATTAGTGGCTCCCCCTCCCCGTTCCCAGTGGGGGAAGGGTGTGTACTGAGGCCCACACTCTGGGCTTCAAACCGCAAAAGACGTGGGTGTAATCTGACTAAATTGAACGAAGCATTTTGTTGCGATCTACGACCCTTCACGACCTCATTAGCCTGAGTAAGACATGGGGATGCAGAGGAAATTCCTAATGTTTGACCGGCTGCCATTTTGGATGCGCTCATCGTATCGAAGCTATCGTTGCGACACTTTACTCGTCTGAGTTGGGGTCCCTGGGCCCCCGGGGGACCGGCGTAATGCCAGTTGTACGAAAGGTAGATCCTTTAACCAAACTTACATTGTCAGAGTTTCACTATTTTCTTTCAACCCCTTAAAAAGTTGTGAGGGTGTTCTGGGACTTTTGGGGCACCCTGCATATAGCCTACTTCATTACCAAATTCATTGCTCTGATCTCTTTAAAAACTTCTATATCCACATTCCATTAGTTTCTCCTAGGATTAAAAAAAATCTGGGGATTCCTTACGTCAGAACTGAATACAAAAAATAAAAGAATTTGGCATCAAACTTCACTAGAAGTTTGCAACGTACACAACCTGAATCCTTTCACGACATATTTAGCTGGAAAGCAACCCGTTCACAACTACAATGATGTACGCACTTCTTTGTTGTCACTAACTCCCTCCTTTATCCTATTGTGGGGGTTTTATAAACATGTTGGATCAGTACTTAAAAATAAATAAGGTAAAGTGACGCATATAGAATGCCGACTAACTAGAGGGGTTGATAAAGTCTCTTCAGTGACTGCAAAAGCTAGAATGTTGCCTAATTGCGAAATCTTTCTCTCAGCTATAATCTAAGGTAATATTTTAAGTCTTCTGTCCTTCGATCTGCATCTTCTTTGTCCTATGGACTGCCGTCCATTTCGAATAAAACATGCTGGTTTGGCATGAAGAACTGCATTACAACAATCCACATTTGGCTTACACTACATTAATTATGCATGTGTTTTGATGAGTAAATAGAACATTGGTAATCGTACGCAATAAACGTAAAAAATACGTATCTCCTGTAAGAGAGGTTACGTCAACCGGCTGTGACAATAATTTGAACCAATTATCGTATCGCAAATCCCTTTCAAGTATCTGGACGACTTCGAAGATGATGTTACAGGTTCAAGCACATACCTGTTTGTTCTTGTAAATTTATTCCTCTGGCAGAAGCTATTTCAGATGGGAGAAGGGTTGTCCGAAATCACCAAATGAGACCACAAGGTGAAGTATAGTAACTGAGAGGTAATTCACATGTAGCGAGCCGAAGAAGCCAATTATCTGTTAGAACTAAGGCGGAACCTGATCGTCTTCCAACCTCTAACTTTCGTTCTTAGTTAATGAAAACATTGCTGGCAAATGTTTTCGTACGAGTTCGTCTTGCAACGGTCCAAGAATTTCACCTCTTACGCTCAATAGAATGATGTAAGGTAAACAGATACCGTCTAACGAGGCAAAACTCACAAGGCCAACGAATTTATATTTTCAGTGCTTATAATGCAGACTCTCCTGAATTGCGCGGATTAAAAACAGACCACATCCTTACTTTTAATCTTTTACGCAATTTGTGCAATTTTGATGTTACGAGTTTAATGCCGGATCGCAACGTTGTAATTATGCCACAATAGCAATGCTACACTGATGACGTCATTTGTGAAATCTGCCAAGCCGGAAATCCACATGACGTCAAATTGTAATGTGCCATTGTCACTCCAAAATTAATACTCATTGTTAGTTGAAATAATCCTATCTGATCAATTGTTGTAACAGTACATAGCTATGAATTGTCTGTACATAATGCTTGACATCAATAAGTGTAATAGGCTTTTAGGCTCATTAAAAACTTCAACTTCAACTTGACATCAGTTGTAAAGGCTCGAGCTCGCTTGGTCTTCTCCCTGGTGCTCCTAACAATTGGGTGTTAGCCTAAACTTTATTCCACCTCTGCCCTCCAGCTATCGCAGATCCAAAGGTAATTTCGACCGTATAATTAGAATTTTTCCTAATCTCCCGAATCCCCGAACTTAAATTCAAACGTGACCAACCCTGTTGCTAGTTCAGCACTGCAACCCCGTAGCTACTTAGTTTAGCAGTCAACGAATGAAATACCCCGGAACCAACTAATCCAGATTTTCCCAAGTAAGCCTAATGTCGTTGACAATCCATTTAGGGCCCTAAGCCAAGGTTAGTGTCGCCCTTGAACTTCAGGCGAGACTGAGCACACGATCGCTCATATTTAACATTAAACTAACACCAAACCTAAACCACGACTACTAGCCTTGCTCCATCAGTTAAAGGGATATACCTCCCAGCGCCATTTTTCTCGATCCTCCACATCAAGTACGGCCCCAAAGTTCTATTTCCTTAACGTTAGTCTTTCCCTTGCTAGAAATCCTTTTTAAAATGTGGCGTCTAGGAGATTTTCTGCTGAATATAATGGAACTATATTTACTAACGACCCGTCACTAAATGATGCATTGCGCGCGTACAATAATCATGACGCTTCATCTCTGTGTGTACATCTACTAATTTTCTAATAATTACCTTTAGATCTAAAATCTAATAGACTAATGCGGTAAAAATTAAAATTAATTATTCCAATAGATCGCCGAAGCAAAATTATAAAACACTAGCCTAGAAAATTATAAATTGTGATTTTAAAATACCAGAATCATTCCGGTTTGTGACGACACAATCGTTGGCTTGATTCTGTCTCGTGTACTATTCACAAAGCCAACTGAGACAGAAGCTATGCGACGAACGCAGCTACCACCCCAGCCGACCTTGGCACTGTAATTGCTCGGATGATGATCTGTGCGCAGCTGTAATTTGGCACGTGGAATGTTATAAGGCAGGCCGGGTGTTCCTTTAATGTTAATGTGGAATTCCCGCAACCCCTTGATTAGCACCACGACACATTTTCAAGCAAGTGCCTTAACTGTGGGGTTGGTACTAGGGGAACTGTCACAAGTACTAATAACCCCTACATTGAATATAACCGTTTTTTCACCATCAGAGGTGACAACAGGACGAGAGGTCATTTTTGAAATTTTAAGTACAACCTTGTTTGCGTGACTGCCGCCCATTTTTCTTATCGAACCTTGTAGTTAAAGTTTGGAATGACCTACCAGTAGATGTTGTCACAGCTTCTTTAACTGTTTTTAAAACAAGATTAGCCATATGTAATCTAAAGAGTTACGTCAGGTGGGCTTAGCTTGATAGTGTTTTTAAACTTTTTATTTTTTTATTTGCGTTGTTTGTATGGGTTTTATTACTTTCATTGGTATTTCAAAAGAAGCAACACGTCGCTTACACCGCAAAACCACGTAACTGCATTTTTCACGACTTTTGTTTTATGGTGTCAAAAATTGGCTTTAGGTGTCCTCCGTGTACCTTCAAAACCTCGAATCAGTCAACCAATCAAAAGACCCCATAAATTATCACAAATTAAAACCTCGTACATGTTTGCCCAATAATTTGACACACAAAACTTTGTAACTACAAGTTCTTCCTCCAATGCACATGGTGACTATTCTCTAAATAATTCTCTTTGTAGCTCACAAAAACTCAATTTAAAGCCTTTGAATTACTTTTAAGTGTTTAAAGCGTGCATCACCCTAGAGTTTATTCTCAAAAGCATTTAATTTTCTCTAAAATGGACTATAGGGCCATCGTCATTTTCGCTGTCGACATAATGGAGCTGGCTCCGCTTTTTTTCTGTTTGGATGTTGGCTAAAAAGGGTCGGCCTATGAAAGTTAGTGACATCATTCCACCAGGCAAAGGCGGTCAAGGTAGCCTTAGCTGGAGAATATCATGAAAACCGTTATTGATGCATCTTTCTCTCTGTGAATGTGGATACTCCTCCTTTAACTTTTAAGTTTTCCTAATCCCTGCACCTTTCCCCTACATTTTCCACAATTTGAATTTCGGGCGTGTTGGGAGAATTCATGCCTCTCTTTCGACTGTACGCATTCGTTAACTCCCACGTGGAAGGCAGTTTCACTTCAATATAGGCAAAACGAACAAGCTTTTATTTTACGATTTCTTGCCCCGTTACTGTCATCCGTGGTGACGTCATGGCTCGTGTCGTTTTTGTGTGAGTTGGTCGCGTTTGGCTGATTTTGTTTTCTCGTTGGGCGAATATGTAGAGCAACGAAGTTTCTAGGCTTAAAAGGAGTTCTTTAGTCGGCAGTGTCGTGCGTGCGCAATAGCCGTGATCGTATAGTGGTTAGTACCTTGCGTTGTGGCCGCAATAACCCAGGTTCGAATCCTGGTCACGGCAAAAGCTGCGTCCTGCGTGGTTATTATCACGGCACACGGATTTTTTTTTTTACGTTTGTGTACGTTTTTCTTTTTTTTCCCACGTTTTTCCACTTCTTTTAGTCTTCTGTACAGCCTTACCAACTGAGAAGACTATTGCAACGATTTTATCCGTCCGTCCGTCGCTTTTTTTCACCTTCACAGCGGTACCAGATAGATACGACCACGGTTTACAACGTTAGATTTAGTGTCAAAAGTTAGTTAAATAACATGGCTAATCAAAATATCCTTGCCTCCTTATAGCTAATAGACTTCTTCGACGTAACTAAATTAAATAAATACATTTGATCGTCGAATTCAAACCCAAAGGATAACACATAGCCGTAAAAACAAAAGGATTTTAGCTTCGTTTAAAATAGTCTCGTCGTATTGTTGCATGAATGAATAAACTTAACGCAGAACCAAATTCTTCATTAGGCGTATCTTCTACTTACGAAATTAAAGCTGCAGTTAAAAAAATTAGGCCTAAAATCACGCTACCACGGCAACATCAAGTTGCTACGAGTCGCTGCTGGCTTCATCAACAGCGTCTCTCCCGTCACTTCCCTACTACCAATGATCTATATAGGCTACACTGCGTGTTATATTGTAACACTGTAACTGTATGCCCGGAGGCGCACCGTGTTGCAAAAATGAATGGGCTCACTATACCATCCAAATCTGCGTTATCTGCTACTTACGAAATTAACGCTGCAGGTAAAAACTAGGCCTAAAAGCTGACAATTACGCCTAAAATGTAAAATAAGCTTAAAAGCTGACACATTTTTAACTGGCAATTTTGATGGTTACTGCTTTTAGATTATATAATAGAAATAGCTGTTGCAATGCGCGGTAGAGGTGTGTACCTCGCCATTGGTAGTGGTGGATGTGTACAGAAGACCGGTTGTAACTAGGTAGCCACTTGTTTTTTGTTTGTTTTGTTTTTTTAGATTCTTTTAAACGACGCTGATGAGCGCGACGCTGATGGCTACATGACTTTTTCTGTTATCTATCCTTTGGAAAATTAATTTTTTTTGTATGACTTACAAAGTTGGAGCGTCGTTTAGACGATGTATCATTACGACATTGAAGGATTACCTGTCTTTTCTTTTAAGCATTAAGTTTTTTAAAGCTTACATCCGTATTTTATATGTTTAAGTGTTTTTTTTTTAATTACTATACTGTAGTTTCAGCCTGCAACGTAGAAAACGTCAAATGAAGTCATCTATTGGCAGTAAGAAACGAATTTTCAAATACTTTCCAAAACCTGTCAAGAGATGGCGCCACTAGAAGCAACCGTAGGAAAGCAAGCGGCAAAAATTAGCAATTTCTGCCAAAGGATGGCGCTACTCATCGCAACTCAACGAATCGCGCACAGGAAGCTACACAACTAATCTTATACTTCTAGGAAAAATCCGAATACCTCCGAAAATATCTGATGGAGATAAAATATCTGATGAAAATCGGTATCTTCGATTTCGTGAATATCATGCACCAAATCTCCCTTTCGAACATGGAGAATTAAGCCAACGTTTTGGTACACAAAATCCAATTTCAGTCGGTCATTCGAGTTGGATCGCTGCTCTCGCTCGGTGAATTATTATTATTGTATTTATGTTAAGGAATTATAAGTATTTTATTAAAGGGACATAAATCCTTCCGGTACATCGTGCGACCCGTTGAGAATAGCGTTTGCAACATTTACACAGGTTAGAGTTAATGTCGCAAAATCATCTCCAAGAAAATAAACACAAGAAAATGAATGTGTTAGCAACATTTACAAACAGTGTTCTAACGTCGCAAAACTGATTTATACAGGAAAGCCAACATGAATGCATGTACCTTTAATAATATTAAATAAAAACTTAAATCTTGGCTGTTACTTTTTCAAGACATTTTAGAACAGTTTGTAATTATTTCATTGACCTTACTGGAATGATTTTGAAGGGTAACTGATAGTTTGATTTCTAATTACTAAAGTTTGAACTGCTGCCGATTGTGGTAGCATTATTTTTTTTTTAATTATGCAATGTATAGGCCTATTTCTACTGATGTATTGATTTTGTTACATCAAGCCGAGATTCCGTTCTACTAAAAATTCTTGGAAACAAAATAAATTTTCGATAAGAACACAAGTAGATGTGCTACCGTCGTAGCATCTGGGAACTGCAGTGAAAACCATGAAATACGTGATTTTTTTTCTCGCCTAGATAGTCGCCACTGGATTTCGCTGCATTACCGGTATCTGGATGCTACGATGAGAGCAAATTCTCGTAACCTGCAGTCAGAAACGAACAAAGTTTTTTTTTTTACGATCTCTTGCTCCGTTACTATTATCCGTGGTGACGTCACGGCTCGTGTCGTTTTTGTGTGAGTTGGTCGCGTTTGGCTGATTTTGTCTTGTCATTGGGCGAATATGTAGAGCAACGATGTTTCTAGGCTTAAAAGGAGTTCTTTAGTCGGTAGTGTCATCCGTGCGCAATGGCCGTGATCGTATAGTGGTTAGTACCTTGCGTTGTGGCCGCAATAACCCAGGTTCGAATCCTGGTCACGGCAAAAGCTGCGTCCTGCGTGGTTATTATCACGGCACACGGTTATTTTTTTTTTTTTTTTTTTTTTTTACTTTCGTGTAAGTTTTCTTTTTTCCCCACTTCTTCTGTTTTTTGTTATTTTTTACTCTTTTTTTCCAGGTTTTAAAAGGAAATAGCTACAATTAAAAACAAAAACAGTGTTTAATTGTTTCATGTTTGAAAAGATCCTGGGTTTCCCGCTTGGATTTCTCCTGCTAAATTGTCCCTCTAATCGTCGTGGGGCAGATAACCCACTTTGGGTTCGTGCTCCCTAAAAACAAACAACAACAACAACAACAACAACAACAACAACAACAACAACAACAA
>JAHWFP010188208.1:48486-70351 GCA_023313725.1 Lithobius niger
AACAACAACAACAACAACAACAACAACAACAACAACAACAACAACAACAACAACAACAACAACAACAACAACAACAACCTTTTGACGTAAACCGCAAAAGACATTATAAACAAAAAAAATTACAATGTTACAATTGTTTTCTCGCCTCGGCTTTCGAGGCAAGCAAGCTAGTATCGTTGGTACCAATCGGCATTAGGCGCGTTTATGCAGCGACTCGCCTTTGCATTCTCGCAGCTAGAACTCGATCGCGATGGCAAAGGTGACATTGCCATGGTAACAACGCTAAATGAATTAGCTAAATACGACATCGTTTGAGTAAATACTTGCAGTCTTATAATCCGTGCCAATAATATAAAGAATTCCTCATAACGAAACAATTTTCCCAAACGCTTCTGAACTCACGTTATTTGCTGTTTTCGTTGCGAGGTGGCAGACATAAAACCGCCGCCATGTTGGAATTTGAGGTGCTTTCTATAGCTTCTAGCTGCGAGAATGCAAAAGCGAGTGGTTGCGTAAACGTGCCCTTATAGTGCCCGCAGCCTGTCTTGAGTTTCGCCCCAGAAAGGCACAGATAATCAATTGTATGTTTTTGGACGCAGAGTGCCTTGTTGATATCCAAGATGGTTACAAAAACAATGGCGGCCCTCCAGGAAAACGTAGCCGCTCATAAAATACCTAAAGGACTCAAGATAAACCGCGTACACAATCGAGGTAAGCTTTCGAATCCAAAGAAATAGAAGAAGAAATAGATAGTGTCGGCCAGTAAGTTTAGAGCTTTTTTAAGGCCGAAGCGGCAGATGTTAAATGGAAGGTGCACCATCAGGACAGTTGTTTTATGCCGCATACGGGAGGTGGGGAAGGAACCGTCCTGCAACAGGCGGGGGAAACAACCGGAGAAATCTCCCGTACATATACACTTCTTTTCTCCAGGATCGAATCCGCGTCTGTAAAAAGCCAGAGATGTATAGGCTACTACCGGTACCAAGACATCTATCAATTCTGACGCCCCAGTTCTCGCAGCTATCAAGGTAGAAGAACATGGTGCACCATTTTTTTAATGTAAGTGCTTTAAAACTAAACTACAATAAAAACGTCATACGCACATTATTTAGGAGACAAACACACCGGAAACTAGGCACTCACGCAAGGAACAAGCAACTCGCAGGCATCTTTGCACCAGCACCGACTGTAACACCATCAAAGGTGAACCTGGTACAGTTTGAAAAGGCATTTGTTTTTTTTGTTTTTTTTTTATAGTAGGTTGGACTGCTGTGCATCGGTGACAGTTCGTTAATCTTACTACATCATTATATGTGTTGCTTTGAAAGGAATCGACAACTAATATTACTAGGATTAAGATTTAATGGTGCGTCGACAGCTAGATCATTAACGTCAACCTCAGTTACAGAGCAGTAGTCAGGGTTATTAGGCGTGCCGCCAAGTTATGAAGAACAGAATTACTCCCCCGAACAGTGCCGCAACTAATTTTTTCAAGGATGGATGCAAGAGCAAATGTTGTACCCCTCCTAAAAGAGTAAGCAATTTTGAGAGCGATCATGCTATTAGTCCCGACCCTACAATAATAAATGTTGTCCCTTAGGTCCACTGCCTTCCCGGTCTGGGTGCCTGGGTCCGAGAGATATATCACTGACCGCGATATAAGTAGTGCTTATGGAAGCCTCAGCATGAACTTCATGTTAAACGTCAAATTTGAAAACTTATAGTTGCCTCCAGAATTGACATAGACCAACGAAGTTCGGTTTTTCCGGTCGTGTCGTAACTTTTTCACTACTAAAAATGTTAATGACAACCCGCTTGGCCTCCACAGCTTGACAATTTCTTGTTATTGTTGGTACTCGTTGCCACCACCTGGAGAACGAACCAATGAACCGATTTTCAACTTTTATATCTTAAAACGTAGGTATGAAAAGGTTCTAGGGCCTTTCGAACGATATTTTAGTGTGACTGCAATGTTCTAGTTGTTCTTTTTATTTTTGGGGAGATTTTGCTTTCACCCAAAAATCGATTTTCAATCTTTATAGCTTAAAACGTAGGTAATAACAAGAACCGAAGCCTTTGAACACCATGTCAATGTGACCGATTTATCTCAAAAAGCGTTCATCGTCATTATCTCAATTTAGAACTGTAGTTTTTTTTTTTAATTACCTGAAATATCTCCAAGAAAAAAGGTAAACTATTAGTGTTAAAATAAAAAACGATTAAGCGTACAAAATGCGGATGTAATGCTCTAAAGGAACAAATACAAGAAAGAGACATGTAAGCCGTCAGTGTAGTTCTAATGCGTGTAAAACAAGCTCCAGCGTACTAAGCCTTAAAGAAACTTAATGTTCTAAAGGAACAGATACAAGAGAAAGACATTTAAACCATCAACATCACTGTAATACTGTAAAACGATGACACTGTAAAATGGGGTTTTTTTTAGAATCATTTACACGACGCTGATTAGTGTGACGTTGATGGCTTACATGACATTTTCTTTTATCTGTTCCTTTGAAGCATTAAGTTTTTTTAAGACTTAACAAAGCTGGAGCTTCTTTTACACGTATTATTACGACAGTGGTGCCTATCCCCCCTCCTCTGGTCCAGTGAGGAGTTACCCCCTAATATCAAATGACTTCCCCCCAGTTTAAAAATCGTACTCCTATATTTCAGACTTGGACTAGTTGGTGGGGTGTCATCCTCCCCCCCCCCTCCTCCCACACATACTGTGGCGTCACGCGCATACACACTTTCGGCCAGGTTATTTTCGCACGCTTTATTTCTAACCTGTCATAACAGCAGGTGCTGCAACAGCATCTACTGTTTTGTTTCATTTTCCATCAATATTCAACTGTGCATACAATTATAAACTAAAACATGCTTTCTTAGGGACCGTTCATTATTTATTTAACTATACTTAAAGTACTTTAAATCCTTGTAAACACTCACGTCGTGGGGGGTCTGGGGGAAAGCCCCCCCCCCCCCCCCCAAGAAGCTGAGGCATTCTTAGAAATGTTGACCGCTGAATGTGCCATTTTTGAGGTCCAAAAATTACTTTTTCTTCCAGTTGGTCAGTGTATTTTTGACACAACCCCCTCGTGACGGGACCTGAAAATGTATGACCCCCCCCCCCACCCCCCGAAGAGGGTCTAAAAACTTCGTGATGACCGGTCCCTTATTGTATTTTTCTAGATTTATTTGTTGTTGACTGTTGACGGGTTATGTTATGCTGTGGTGACTGGTGGTGTGTTGTTGTTACATAATAAATACCTCGATATATTTCCATCCCCCCTAAAATACCAGTGAGGAGCACCACTGTATTACGACAGTGAGGTAATCACATGTCTTTTCTTTTAGAGCATTCAGTTTTTTTTAAGGCCTACATCCGTATTTTATACGCTTAAGCGATTTTTTTTTTATTAGTAACTGTGCTGTTGTTGCGGCGTGAAACGCAGGAAATTTCAACCAACGTCATCTCTTGGCAGCAAGAGGCGAATTTGCAAATACTTTCCAAAACCCGCCAAAAGATGACGCCACTTGAAGCTAGCGTAGGAGAGCAAGCGACGAAATTAGCAATTTCTGCCAAAGGATGGCGTTACTTATCGCAACTAAACGAATCGCCCATGGAAAGCTAGATAACGAATCGTTGGTAAAATCCGAATATCTCCCAAATACCTGAAGGAACGTCATCTTCCATTTCGTGAATTTTATGCAACGAACCTCTCTTTCGAACGTGGAGAATTTAGCCAAAGTTTTAGTAGACAAAATCCAATTTTAGTCGGTAATTCGGGCTCACTCGCTCCACTCACTCTGTCAATTATTATATTCTATTATATTATATTATATTATATTATATTATATTATATTATATTATATTATATTATATTATACACACTTCTTTGAGCTAACTGGAACGATTTTTAAGGGTAAATGATAGTATAATTTCAAATTCAAGTTTGAACTGCTGCATGCCGATTGCAGCATTATTATTTTTTAAATTATATATATTTCTGCTGATGTATTGATTTGGTTATGGTCAAGTACAAGGCTAGTTTTCAATATTAACTTCCAGTTATTTTTATTTCATTCATTTATTTATTTATGTTTGCTTAACTAATGATGGACTTATCTGTTCGTTATCAATTTATCGATTGCCACATTAATCAAAACTTAAAAAATTTGTAACTTAGATACGGCACTGAGCTAGCTGAGCCGAAACGTCACATTTCACCCTGTATTTTGTATACTTTTCTGGCCCATATTGTGTTTTACATGTTCACGAGATTTTACGGTTTGATACGTTTACTCCTTCAGCAGCTTTGGGAACTGTACTGGTCAATTCTGGTCAATCGTTCGGCCGCTACGATGGTCGGAGGATTACCGGTTCAAATCCCCGGGTTGGCTCTTCCCTTTACCGGATATTTCTTCTCTCAAAAAATCTGGAAATGTTCAAAATTGAGCCGGTTCAGCCAAATATGCATTAAATTGCTTTGGCTGACTGAAAACTCAAAGAAATTATTTATTTTTTTTAATGTGCCATGCCAAACGGTGTATCAATTAAGCATACACTTTCGTGTTGGACTTGCTCCATTAATTCCGGTAAAACCTGTGGAAACAAGAAAAAGTCATGCAAGCAGCAGGGTCGGATTGGGAGGCGTCGGACCATACCTGCCATCCCGCTCTGGCTTCTGTAGATCTTTTGATTTATCACCTTTTGCTTGTTTAACTATTTTCACCGTGGAGTGTTTGCTTAAATTAATAGCTCTGTTTGTGTGCGCGGCGTTTCTTGAGTCCTGGAAGTATTTTATGTGCGGCTACGTCTTCCTGGAGGAAACGGCTTTAATCGACGGCCGCCATTGTTTTTGTAACCATTTTGGATATCAACAAGGCACTCTGCTACCAAAAACGTACAATCGATTATCTGTCTTCGTTCTGCAGCGAACTCAAGATAGGCTGCGCACACTGTCTTTAAGGCCATGTCTCACAATCTGTTTTTCTTAAATGGTTTTTTTTTTTTTTTATGCCCTTGGCTGCTATATATGCTTATATTTTCGTTGTCCTGTCCCGTTGTCGCTTCTCCAGCTTTATTAGTGTTCCCTTTTGTTAGCGAATCGCCAATTCTAGGAATGTGATACGTCGGGGAGATTTTCTGTTTAAAATTACATGGTTATAGAGTACTTTATTAGATGTAAGATAGCGTTGTTGTAAATGTAGGACTTTTCGGCAGTGCTGATAACCAGTTTTGGCTAGCGCTTCGTAAATAAAGAAACAAACAAACAAACATAGCAATGTAAACTATTTACACATGAAAAAAATTAAGATGATTTTTTATAGGATATCAAGCAAATGCATTCAATCTTGTATTGGTTAAGTCTAATTGAATTCTAATTCAACCTTATCAAAGCCTAATTAAATCTTACATTTTTTTCGTATTTAAATATTTTACATTGCCACCAATGGCAGTTCAACATGTGTGGGGTCGGAGGTAGGAAGTGAGAGAAATCTGGGGGGGCCCCCCCCCCACTCCGGTCATAAATAGTGGCTGGTCCCTCAGCCGCCGCCCGTTAGCCGCCGTAGCCGAATATATTTCGTAAGCGGAATCCCGGCCGGAAAAAAATTCGGCTAGCCGTAAGCCGGCCACCGGAAAACACTATGGCTTAAAGGAATATACCTCCCTTCTCGATCCTCCACATCAAGTAAGGCCCCAAAGGCCTATTTCCTTACCGTTAGTCTTTCCCTTGCTAAAAAAAACCGTTTTAAAATGTGGCGTCTAGGAGATTTTCTGTTGAATATTGTTAACTATATTTAAGAACGACCAGTCACTAAATCATGCATTCCGCGCGTACAATAATCATGACGTTTCATCTACGTGTGTACATCTACTAATTTTCGAATAATTACCATGAGATCTTAAATCTAACAGACTAATGCGGTAAAAATTAAAATTAATTATTCAAATAGATCGCCGAAGCAAAATTATAAGACACTAGCCTAGAAAATTATAAATTGCGATTTTAAAATGCGAGAATCATTTCGGTTTGTGACGACACAATCGTTGACTTGATTCTGTCTCGTGTACTATTCACAAAGCCAACCGAGACAGCAGCTATGCGAGAAACGCAGCTACCATCCCAGCCGACCTTCACACTGTAATTGCTCGGATGACGATCTGGCCAAAATAAACCCAAAATAAACCCAAAACAAACCCAAAATAAACAAACCCAAAACTCAAAATAAAGCCAAAATAAACGTCACGTTAGGGAGGGGTGGGGGGTCAAGGAGGCAAGGAGGGCGCGCGGATAGCACGGCCGCTTTCTGCTTGGGAGGGCCGAGTTCGATCCTGGCCTCGTCCACTCCCTGGCATTTTCGAGAAGAGAAGGGCCCTGTGGTGCCTCGTGCTCATGTCGATTACGGCATGTCAAAGATCCTGGGGTTTTCCACTTGGGTTTCTCCGGCTAAATTGTCCCTCTCGCCGTCTACTCATAATCATCCTCATCTTCACCTCGAGGTGACGACGGGCTATGTGGCCGCCATTAGGTGACGGAGGTGTTTCAAAAGGGAGAGTCATCATCATCATCAGCGCCAAGTGAGAACGGCCTTGAAGTTTGAGCCGCTCCAACCAGTTTGTTGCTATTGGTCGTTTCTCGTCGCAGTTTGTTGCAATTGGTCGTTTCCCGTCCCGTTTCCCGTCTTCAGAATGATGCTGCGAAAAATGCTGCCCACTCCATCACGAAGTTGAGTGTTAGCGCTACACTCTGAACACTGTGCTGTTTAAAAAAGGCCAATACTGTGTAGATCTGAATGTGAGGTGAGTTGTAACCACCAATTTAAGGCGTAATCCATAAATGCTTTCACTGGTAAACAAAGAAAGGAGTTAATGGTATGCCTCCTTTCCCCAGACCCCACTTAAATAATTAGAAGGTGCGTTATATTTCCATTTAATGTACTGATTATTCTGCTTGCGGTGTCTGGTTGATATATTACGGTTGCAGTAGAACTGCGACAGTGACTCGTTAGGTATTTTTCGTTCCTAACAGTATGTAGGCGTAAAATTTCGAGAGCCTAAAATTAACAACTGCAAACTCAAAGATAGCATAAATTCAGACTAGGGGCTAGTCACGGCTTCGCTCGTTGTAAATTTACACTTTCAATTTACATAACACACTTTACGATTTAATAATAATATTAATAATGTGTTTATTGCTGAGTAAAATGAGCAAAAAGGTAAGAAAGGATTTCCAGAGGGACCACTAACACCTTACCGTAACTTAAGAGAGGGCACACCATTAAATGCAAGGGACCATTAAACATAACATCAATAGATGCCAACGTTGTGAAGATTTCGAATTGGTTGAGGGAGGAAGAGGCGGATAAGAATCTTTCAAGGACAATTATTATCGGGACGGAAAAGGTGTGCCTTCAAGCAACACCTATATAGGCCACAGTTTACACAACGAACAATTTACAACAGACAACAGATGATATGCAATATGCAATGACATTTCAAATAATGCGCACAGTTAGCCTTTGAGTTTTAGTTATGCATAGATAAGTGCGAAAATGGTATAGCCAGGTGTTCGTTACAGCTGACTCGGAGTTTAAGATGTAATTAGGTGTTACGGTATAATTCTTATAATTTAGCAACTAATTATTACTCACGCCGAACAAAAGAACTTTTTTTTTTGTTTTATTGTTTTGTTTGTTAGTGCCTATAAACTGTCGGAACCTGTCATTGTATTTGGACAGACTTTGACACGTCAAAATAAATTTTCTACTTTTTTTTTTTACAATTAGCCCTAATTAATTACGTATGAAATTAGTCAGGCTATAATTAGTTATAATTTACAACGTCGTATGACACAGCGCCATTTCTTCGGTGTTCTGTGTATTCAGAGGAATTGCAATTTTTCATCTTTGAATTTTAACCCTAATTTTGGATTTAATTTTGGATGATGTTTGGATTTGGTCTATAAATTTAGGGAACGTTTCCATTATCAAATCTCAGGAAAGTCTGTTACCCGTAGCGTTATACCAGACGTGGCATAATTCTGCTACGGTAGCACCTTTAACCTTTAAAAACCGAACTTTAGTTTAAAGTTCGAATTTTAGTTAAAAGGATTTTTTTTTAAACCGGAAGTATGCAACGAAAGTGACTAAAAAGTGGGCGGAAGTGGCCAACAAGTGAGCCCACTTCTATGGCACGGTATACCAGATAGAAAAAAAAACTGTTTTCACCATTAGATTTAGGGTCGAAAAATTACTTAAAATAAATTTTAAAGAGATCGAGGCCCACAAGTGGTCGGAACTGACCGACAAGTGAGCGCTGTATCTACAAAACGGTACCAGATAGACAACGTTTTTTGCCGTTAAATTCAGGGTTTAGTTAAAAACTCATACAAAAAAAAACGGAAGTACGAAGCCGAAATTGCCCACAAGTGGCCGGAAGTGACCGTCAAGTGCGCCTATTATCTGTGGAACGGTACCACATAGAGACAAACAGTTTTCACCATGATATTCAACGTCCAAAAAATTTAGTTAATGTGAATAAAATAAACCGGAAGTATGCAGTGGAAGTGGCCCGGAAGTGGCGGAAGTATAAAGAAGGCCGGTTGCATCAAGGTAGTCGCTGCCCACGCTTGTTAAGATAAATGCATGTTGACAAATACTATTATTGTTTATAGTCGTGTGACTTTTTACCAGCTTTTAGCTTTGTGGGGGACACTCTATGCAATGACAATATCCACCATTATTTACTTGTGTTTATTTGAATAATCATAGTGGAATAAAACTGTCATTCGCCATTTTTAGTCGGTGGTGCACGATGGTGGTGCGTTGTTTTGGGTTTTAAAAAGCTTGCAGCAAAATAAGGCGCCATAAGTACATTTCTTGGGGCAAACCGTAAAAACGATGCCCCCTTTTTTCCAAAAAGAACTGAGAATATTTTTTTAGGTGTTTACCGTCTGTATTTGCAGGTTTCATCCTTATCTCATGGTTTTTATTAGTCCTTAACTATAAGTTGATTCTACTGTTCTTGGGCTCCCGAACTGTGCCGGTGCCCTCCTCCCCCCCCCCCCTAATCAGTACGGGGCCAGGGGGCAAAGCCCCTGCTGCGCCCTTCCCCAAATTTTGCGTAAAAATGTTATATCTTTTAGACTCTTACTTTTCCTGGTCTCTCTCTCTTCATGCTTTTTACTTCCCAAACCCTTTTGTCCTGTCTGACTGCGTGACTGTTTTTTTTTCTCGTCTTCCCCATCCTGTCTGTTGTTTTAAATTGTTCGTTTGTCTTGTTGTGACCTTGTTGGATGATTTTGTGTTTGTATTTGTATGAATTTGTGTTGAATTTGTTGAATTGATTGTTGTGTTTGATTTGTATTATTAAATTGTGAAGACTTTGGTATTGAGAGGCTTTTTTATAATTTAATTGTAATTTTATTGTGAATAAAGCCGTTCTTCCTCAGTGACGTGCACGCAGGGAAGGGGGGGGGGGAGGAGGCTCTAGCCGCTGCCCCCCTGCCCTCATGGCAAAGTGTCCCTATTTTTTAAATTGAAAAGTGCCCTTTTTCGGTGGAGCGGTTGTATAAAGTCCCACAAAAGGGGGGGGGGGGAGGAGAAGGGTAAAAATAGGTTAAAACACCAAAGAAAAAAGTCCCCCCCAAAAAAAGTTTGCTCTGCTCCCTCGGGGGGGGGGGGGGCTATGCACGTCCCTGTTCTTCTTATTCTTCGTCTTCTTTAAAATCGGAGTTCATCGTGGCTGAGTTGTGAGAGAGCTTTGCCTGGTTGCTGGATGTTTGCGGATCTGGTCGAACTCCTGGAAAGGGTACCTGCCGGCCAGGATAGCGTGAGAGGCTATAATGCTCCTTCAGCGGCTATGGGAACTATTCTGGCCAATTTTGGACAATCATTCGGTCCCGATGATTATCGGGGGTTTCCTGGATCGAATCCCCGGGTTGGCACCTCCCTTTACCAGATATTTCTTATTCTCTAAAAGTCTGGTAATGTTCAAAATTGAGCCGGTTCAGCCATACAAGCATTAAGTTGCTTCGGCTGACTTAAGGCTCAAAGAAATTAATTTAAAAAATGAAAATAAATAAATAAATATATATTATAAATGTTTGCTATACAATTGAAACATCGTAAATATTTTTTTTAATTAAAGTTTCCTTACTGTTTCAGTTACCTACCAGTGAAAAGAAAGGTTGACAAAGACGTAGGCCTATCTTCAGATTGCAGTCAAACACAATCAAAGAATCAACTATACGCATACGTCCTCGGTGGTCAGGTTATGGCGTTTAAGACCAAATCGAATTTTGGGTGTTTCGTACTAGTAACGTTACTTCTGGTTTTCCATCTAAAGTCCGATGTTTGTGAAGGTACTACACCTACTACGACAGATCCAAGGACCATAGGGCTTAGTGTTCCTACTACGACATATGCTGGCACCATATTTGGTGGTAGGATGTGCAAAGCAAATGAAAAGTGGGACTCTTTAAGCAGAAAATGCCGACGGAGAGAACCGGACTATTAATATTTGATCGGGTGATAGTTTAACTAGTAAACTCATTTTAATATCGAGCATGGTTACATATTGTTACAGATGTGATTACGTAATGGTTAATGGTTAGTAATGTGGTTACTAGTCTATGCATTTTTCTATGTAAGATCAATTATTAATAAACAAGAGAGCCAGTTGCTGCTCCGCTTTTGAAAAACAACTATTTGCTATTTATTTTAACATTTTGACAATTTACAATAGACTAAGAGATTACACATTGACATTAAGAAACAACCAGCCAGCTAAAGTTCATGCACGCTGCAAACATGTGCACACCGGATGGACGGAAGAAGGGACATTTATAGCAGTTTAACTAAACAACACAGATTTATTGGTGGAAATGGTGCAAAAGTGGAAATTATAGTGAACATAATTGTTCAGTCTGGAAAATTCTCTCAAATGTGCAACAGTTATATTTTAATATATTGCAAATGAAAAAATAGGAACACACACTGTGGCTCTTTACCGTTATGGTACCCCGCCCTTCTCAACAAAACGGTGTTGTTTTTGTGTTTTTTTGTTTGTTTGCTTGTAACAGCTTACAAGTCATATCGACAACCTACCAGCTAAACAAAATGTTCAGTAGTAGAAAACTGTCACCTCTCTTGTTCATACTGCACTTCAAGGCAACCCTTCTTCCCTCAAAATTCTGGTTTTGATAAACTAAGTTCGAATTTGCCAACAACATAACATAAAATTCTGAATTTAAAGCATACGTTTGCCTTCCCTTGTTTAACTTAAAGGTTTGCACATGCTTGTTTAAATGAATACAACAGGGCTTGTATGAAAAGTCAATATGTGCATTTGTGACGTAAAGCTCAACATTATTTACCGTTTAATAGTGTTGGTCCTATGCCTATTTAAAGGCAATCGCAGAGAAAATGATGCTTTTCAAATTGAATGTGCTCCCCCAAACTCCCTAAATAACTTAAAAGGGTATAATGAGGTTTTTAAACGGTGTGGAAATGTTTTTTCTCACTAAACCTATGGTTCGGTAAGGGACTGCCCTAGGGCCATTTGAAAACGCCCTTAAGACGTTATAGCTGTGAGAATTTAAAGTCATTTTAAAATTCTTAGTGACCTCATATATCATTCTCATAAATTGATAAAAGTAGGATTTTCCAGAATATGATGTTGTGTTCTTTCCACCAAGGCTAACCAAAACTATTAAAGGTGACGAGATAATGTCATACGGGTCAAATTTCATCGATTAAAGAAAGAAAAAAAATCACAAGGTAAGGTAAACGAAGCAAGCAGACTGCATTAAAGACTGGCCTTGTCTTTAATGCAGACCAGTCTTTAATGCAGACTGCTTGCTTAGTTCATCGATTAAGGTTAGGTTTTTCTGAAAGGTGGGGACTCGCTGGTTAGATCATGCGTGTGTGCGGACGGCGGCGAAGGCAGCTCATGGTCCCCACCGGGCCATTGAGAAGGCCAGTTTTTTGGAGATCTCTTAGTAGTGTTCAAGTTTAGCTGCAAATAGTAACTTTATTACACTTTTTCCTGGCTGAAAATAAAAAATTAGCTACAACAACACGTTTGCTTTGCAGCGCGCCTGTCGTTTCTGCTCATGTAAAGCTGATCTTTTGGCTGAAATAAAAAATATTCCCATTTTTCAATCCAGAGAGTATTCAGCAGTTCACGTTCAGGAGGTGACTTTTTTTCGCATTACCAGGAATCAGGTCTCTCGGACCAAGAACCAAGAGCTTGACCTTCAACCCAGTTAGGCCTAACCCTCCACTGCTAAAATAAAGAAAACGTTTTCAAAATGATGTGGAACCAGCTACGATTGTTCTATCAAGACCTTTTTATTTCAAGGCTGGATTTATCATCGCTCACATGCCAAGAACACTTTTTGAAAAAATGCTTCCTTAATTTAAAAAAAAAAAATTCATTTTGTTTACATAGCATCGAAAATCCATGCTATTTTCACCCAAACCACTAAACATGCTGGAACCACACAGGGGTCGTTCTATCCAAGGAATCTTCTCAGGTTTTTGTGTGCTTAATCTACGCGAAAAATTAGGGTGACGTTTTTTAAAAATTTTACTGTAAGGCAAATAGTTTTGCTGCTAGAATTTCTTTCGTTTCGGTTCTAATGTTATTCCTATGGGCTATTGTCCAAGAGCCACAAGAGTTCTGAAAGCTGGTAATGGCATAGCTTGTTTACGAGTTGACCTGAACGAGTCATTCAATTAAAATTTGTATATTTTCACGGCTGAAGCTGCAGTGACTTGTTGAGTTATGGTCTTCGGCTGTTATACTGGTTCATCTCTGGTAGAGCCGATGCGTTTAGCTGAAAAAAGACACTCAGGTCCCCGTTCCAGAGAGGGTCCGTTTTATCGAACTTTATATTCGTAATTTGAAGTAGAAGACTATGTTTTTTTTTTTATTTTGTCATGTTTTTCAGAAGAATGGTGTGCGCCTGTGATTCGGTTGGTTACCCAGGTACCACCTAGCAAGGAGGCTTCTTTGAAATAGCTTCAAAATGGATGAGGCGTATTTTGTTACCGGTGCGAGTACACGGTGAGCTATGAAAAAGTGCCAAAACACAAGCACACACGTCATCCTTCACATGTCACACGTGAAAAGCGCCCCATGTGCACGTGACGCGTCAAAAGCACACCTTTCGGTTTGTTGGAAAATGTGCCAAACAGCTTTCGGTTCGGTTTAGTACCTCATGAACTTATTTCTGACCATTTTTAAACCCGATCATTACGTCAGTCGAAGGATTCGAACCAGCATTAACTTGGTTTGGAGACGAGGACATTGACCAGTGGGCCTTAGCTGCTTGGTTTTCTCAGTGTAACCAGGGACCCCATCACAAACTCGTGTTGCACGTGAGGCCTTTTTTCACGTTCGGTGGCAACACCTGACAATAACGAATGACTTGCAAACAAGTCCTCGAATTAGGCTGACTAATTAGTTCAGTGTGTGGCCGAGGTGAGGGCGTTCATGGCATAGACTACAGTGTCCGGGTACTTGGCATTTGTTTAATGCAAGTCACTGTCAGTTGATCAGCTACAACTGTCGATACCCCTTCGGTATGCACTTTTCCGGAGACTATTAAAGAGACCAAAATGGGTCCATTCCTGCTTCGACGAGAATTCGGTTGGTTTTAATTCGGATTGTGATAAGTGGCCAACAGGCCCTCGCCTGACCGATCATGCTCTGTTTGCACGACAAATGGTGTTTATTTTTATTATTTTATTGTTGATATATGGCCCATGAAGTACCATATGCTACTTATATTTCAGTCATTTTTGCAGGGTAATTTTGTTCAAACAGGCCAAATTGTGATAACCAAGTGTTCAGACAATTTTTCTTGCTTTGTGTTTATGTGTGGAATTGATGGGTTTGACAAACCCCTACCACATCTAACTCTTTTAGTAAACACAGTTTTTCACTGATGTGTAGTGTTTGCACCCAATTGTTATTAATTTTCGAATCAAGTACGAAATTGCGCTTTGTTTTTCTTTTGATTTTATTTCAACAAAATGAACAATATAATAAATATATTTACATAAAAATATATATACACTGTACAACGCTGTTCTGTCCTTTTCTTCACCCTGTAAAAAAAAAAACCATTCAATAAGGCGACCAAGGTTTAAACCAGTGTTATTACTATTTCCAATAAATTATTAGTAATTGCGACTAAAAATAAAAAGGAAATTTTGTAGGATCGTTATGGAGCAGATTCACGTGTGATGAAAATTACGAAAACAAATCAAGATTAGTTAAAAATTATTATTACAACTTAATGAATCATTTCGTAATGCCACAAGGTGCCAAAACTTAAATGGTGTAGTAAAACCCTTTAAATCGATGTCATTGGCTTCCTTCCTATTAACGCGTTATCCCTTTCGATAAAAGTGAGTATAAGGGCTCGTTTACGCAACGACAAATTTCTCGCTTACTAGCTTTCACTTGGTTAATACTAAATCTTCTGGCTGCTTCTCGCCTTTACCGAAGAATGTGGCTTTCAAGTTGTCTATACGTAGTAACCATGGCAACAACGCGTACGCAAATCTCCTCCTCGTGCCACAACGTACGAAGCGTGCAACATGACAGAGTCGATTTATGACAACTAGAAAACAATTTTTACTGGCTGTACAAGACGACGGACAGATTTCTGAATGCCGGTATTCGATGATTTGCCTTCGATTCGACTACCTTGAAATGGACGCCATGTTGGATTTTGAATTCCCGCTGCGAGTAGCTATTTGTTCTACGGTCGTTTGATCACTGCTAGAAGCTGTTTTCTTCAGCGAGAATAGCAAATTTTGGAAATAGCGTGAAATGGCAACAATGTTGTAGCAATGTTTAAAATGTCTGTTGCACTTTGTTCTTTATCCGTGTTGTTCTTTATGATACATTTAATTTGTTGCATATTACCGCATTCAGTAAATAGAAACGGGAAATTAATCGTAAATAAATAACGATTGCCTAGCAAATAACATTCGGCGAACGAGAAGGTCTCGTTGCGTAAACGCACCTTAATGCCCTGTTGTCCATTTCTTCCAAATTTGTTGACTTCGAATTAGCATTTGTAGAACCGTATTGTGCAAACGGGCATTAAACAAACACGTGTCCCTAAATTAAGGTTAATGCTCCCTTACACCATTTAGAATTAAAGGGGTATTGCCACCAAAATTGACAGACTGCAGCATCATTTATCACTATCTAGTTCTGTCTAGCCTTTACTTCAACAAGCGAAGCACCACACAAATGAATTTATTTTACGAAACAAACAAGCCAGAGGCATTCTGAATTATTGAGTGTAAAATTGGTACGTCCATGTGCACCAGAGAGCAAGCGGTAAAGTTAAGCCTAACGACATCACTGGCGCTTTTTTCCAGCTCTCGACCGTTTTGAAATGCAGATTTTGAAGGGCTAGATGGACGCCAGCTAGTGACAGTGATATCGTTAATCTTGACCACTTACCCCCTGGCGCACGTGGACGCACCAACACTACATTTAATAATTAAGGAGGCACGCAGCCAGTTTGTTGTTAAAAATGAAATTTCCTTTGCACATGCCTTCGCTTGTTGAAATCAAGTGCTACGTAGAACTAAATAATGGTAGATGGCGCTAGGTGCTGCGGCATGTCTTTCGGCAAATAAGCACCTTTAATGCACTAATAAAATGAATTTTCTAAACAAAACACTAACGTTAAAGTTGTTATTTACCTGTTTGAAATTTTTAGATGTGATTCAGGCGTCATTCAGTTTCATAACAATTTAGTGATGTCCTCCGTAAGAAGGCTGTTTGTATCCCTGACCGAAGGTCTGTTCGAAGTTGACGTATTGGGTTGAACCATAACCACCCTGTTCCTTTAGGTCATATTGTACGCTGTATGGCTGACGGTTGACGTAGGTCTAAAAAGGAGAAATAGGTGAAATTAGTATTGTGGGATAGAAATATCAGATAAGCTACTCATTACACCCCAAGCGGGTTCACTTACGTTAGCATTACCGCCATAGTAATCGTAAGCGGGAACATCGTAACGGTATTCAGTGGGTGCGTAGCTGTAGGATGGTTGGTGGTAAGCGGGTTGGTAAGATTGTTGTTTGTAGGATGGTTGGTAACCAGCGGCGGCGGCAGCAGCTACACAAGCCAGGAGAACAATGATCTGCAAAAAAAAAAGGAATTGTAATTACGATTTGTGGGAGGAAACCTTTTGGTGTACAAAAGTAAGAATGTAGGCCTATATCGTGTCCGGAAAATTGCTCGTCGAAAAATGTTCCCCGGAAAATTGCTCACGGGGGTCATAACATTTTTGGATCCTCTCGGGGGGGGGTCATAAGTTTCTCAGGTCCCGTCAAAAAGGTGGGGGGGTCAAAAACAGACTGACCAACTGGAAGAAAAAATCATTTTTGGACCTCAAAAATGGCACTTTCAGCAGTCAAAATTTCTAACAACGCCTCAGCTTCTGGGTGTGAGTGTTTACAAGGTTTGGAAGCTATTAGTACCATTACTGCAAGAATAGTTTTTAAAAAGGACTTTGTAGAAAAGCCTCGGTACTTGGTTTCTTGGCTTCTTCTGTTTTTCAGGCGCTGACTATGTCACGGATGCGGTCATACAAGCAAATAGTGTGTTCATCATACTTATTATATGAATCTCGACAAGAGATGGGTGTAAGGAACATTTAATAGAACATTTTTAACCCAACATGTCTTTTCGTTAAAAATGAAACACTTTTCCTTACAACTAATGGTAACTGTCGGGTGGAGAGTTACTTACTTAATTTGGCTACAGCACTAAGCTTGGCTACAGGAATCATTTGAAGACAGTTTCATTAGGTATACGAAAAGCGTATTTTTGGGAGGGGGGTTACATTATTTTGGACCTTGAGTGGAGGGGGTCAAGATTCTTTTTTCAGGGTCTCGAAGGGGGGGGGTCATCGAAAAATGTGGTCACATTTTCATTTCCCCCCGCCCCCCCCCCCGCCATAAATAATGACCAGTCCCTTATTATTGTCCATCCCTAAGAAGACCAACTTTAAAATTGGGGCTAACATAGTAAATTTTAATTTCTTTAAACGATTTATTCACTTTAATGCAGTAGATAAAAATGATAAAAATGCTCGTGTAGTCTTATAACTGAACGTGCTATCGTCCACATTCTTGTTTCTTTTTCGTTCATTAGCCTAAGTTTGAAATTTAGCCTTAAATAGTTAATTTGATTTGTCAGACTTTTATTTACATCGCAACTACAGAAGATCAAAAAATACTTACTTGGTTTACAGCGCTGTGCTAAGAAAGTATGCTCCCACAACTTTGAAGAAGGTGGTTACTTTTAAAGTTAAGCTGACGTTAGGCTTATATTTACTTCAGTGAAAGGGGAGGCTCGGCTATAGATTAGGTGACATGCGTTGGGGACTCAACTATTTCCTGGTTGAATATTTAGAGTCAAATGCGATAACTCTGATCACAGTAAAAATCTGGCACTATGATGGAGGCCAGTTTCTTTTAAACAGTGGGCCCCTGAAGTCAAAATTTCGCTACTTAAATCATGTTTTTCTTGGCCCAGCCTAATGAAGTAAGGGTAGCAAACAAAGCAAATTGTAAGAGTAACAAAAAAGCACTGTGTAAACCAAAGTGATATCAAATACTTTGCTCATGTATTTTCTGTTTAATTTTAATTTCATTTATTTATTTATTTATTTATCTATTTTTTATTTATTATTTTTTTTATATATTTATTTGTTTATTTATTGGGTTCTTACTCAGTAGTCAGCCTACAGTCTGATGCTTTTACACAGGGTTCAGAATATTTTTTAATTCTAAATTTCCCTGATATTTCCAGGTTTATCCAATGGAAAATTCCAGTTGTTTACAAGATGTTTAGTTAGGGAAACAGGCAGTATAGCTAATGTTTTCGTTAATATGTGTACGAAAATAATCCAACACCCAAGAAAATAGCTTTTCAGACACTAGGCCAGTAGGAACTAAACATATTTTCATCATAGCTATTGTACCTATCCTATGATTTGGTTTATTAACGATATGTCTAAAATACTTGAACATTTAAAGCACAAATTAAAATATTTGCTGCTAGCCTAGGATTTTGTTCCTGATCTGCTAATTCATTGGAACTTACAGATCAGACAAAAGGGAATTTTTTTTTCAAATTTCCCTGCCTTTTCCATGATTTTGAATAAAATTCATGTTTTCCCGGAAATTTCCCTGTGATTTTGGCTCTATTTTCATTTTCCCTGTGGTTTCCCGGTTCTCCAAGTTTTCCCGGTTTTGTATGAACCCAAATACAGCTTAACGGGATCAATTTGAGCCTTCCTAAGCGTATCCACTCTATATTAGGGCACTCGTGGCACGTATCGCCCCCCCCCCGTCCCCCCTTCCTTCTCCCTTTTTTGCTTTTTTCCCCTTTAGGTAGAAAAATTATGAAACAAAACTACTAAAACACAGGCTTTTCGAGAAGGTAATGCTGATTCGATGGTTCGAAACCTACTGCTTGCTCTTTTTTTTGCACTGTTTTTAGCGGTGCCTCTTCTCCTCCCACTTCCACACCCCTTTTTTTTCGAAAGTCTGCGCACATCCTCTGACCTTACTAAATTGTTTTCACCACTCAAGAAGGCAATCAAATAAAGGAGTTACAAACCAACGGTAAAAATACCCAGTAGCCAGAAGAGAAGTATAGCACCACAACTACTGAAGAAGGTGGGTAGTCTCTCACACTCTCCTAAATAGTAGATTTTAGTGGGACCCCTTTCCAATTATTGACCAAGCTAAGGTGGATTTTCTTCAAACAAATACGCTCCCACTGCACTCAACCGCCATGACTACTAATGATTATGGCATAGTGTAGTGCAGATGACGTCACTGGAAGGATCCGTATATGAAATGCTAGTGGTTGTTTAGAATACGGGAATTACCATCAATAATGTGCAACAATCATGACTGCTTCCTGCACCGGAGCAGCAATACGAGACCAATCTAACGACATTTTTTACTAACGAATGCTAATTCAGGAGTTGTAATACTTATAACCCCTCAAATACATTTACTTACCACCTTCATGTTGGATGGTTGGAATTAAGCCGGTAAAACACGAGCGTTGTTGTTGGCAGAATGGAGAACAGTGGTCTGACATTTTGTGTCCACTCCAGTCGGATTTTATACTTCTGTCCCGGCCATGCGACTCGAGTAGCTAGAGCCCCTCGGGCGTGAAATTAGATTGAAGCCAGTAAGGTTTTTTTTTTTTTTTATGTACTTCCGAATTGAATGTCATGGTTTCATGCTTGTTTCTTACTCGAGCGTGACCCGTAAGTTGGGCGTGTCACCGCCTAAAAATGCCTTTCTGACCTAAACAGCAGTCCGTCAATCCTGTTTTTATTAGGGTAAATCATGGAGCGATAACTGTCGCTTTCACTTTTATTAGAGCAATTAAGTTAAAACTATCTTGTTATTAACTGGAAATTATAGTAATTTATTAAACTTTATTGCTACACGTGAAATACGAAAAACACAAATACTTCGACGAGTATAGATCAAATGTTATATATAAGGGCGAGGTTAAATATGTTAATGGTAAGATGATTCTTTTTTTTCGCAATGTATTAAAATAGCAAGACGTATTTCAAGAAGTGAATGGATATGTACTTATTTCTGAATTTATTTGCAAATTTACACTTTTCATCATAAACAAACAAATTTTCTTTAGAACTAACCAGTGCTTGTATTTTATTATCCTTATTATGACAAGAATGTTTCAAGAAAAACAAACTTTTATAGCGGTCTTTTTTTAAGATACACGCTAGTGTGTCTCCCGCCAAGAGACAGAATCAGTCGTATGCTTTCAGTGCACCAACCTGAAAGTTTGCAGATAGCTTTAGTTTAACGGTGGAACGTGCATTTTGCTGGTTTGGGGATTTGTGGGTTAAGGGGTAGAACAGTATCCAGCACTTTCAGCGGATAATTAGGAGCAACAGCCAGTATGGTGCACAAGAAAGAAGGACACTATACTTTTCGGGAGATCAGCCTCCCATTTTCAGGCGAAAGCAAAACTCTTAAGACATATTAAAAAACATGGCAGTATCTGCCGAGTCACCATATCACATACATACAAACAAACAAGTTTAGGCGTAATCCAGGCCTATTTTTTTTGTATTTCTACATACCAAATGATGCGTGTTGCCAGATGGGTTCCCGGAAGTAGAGTGGTTTCAGCAGAATAACCAAGGAAGCAGCGAAATCACGTGATTTTGAAAGACATGGCCAGGTCCAAATTAAGTATGGGTTGTTTATACCACCCGCAAGGGCTGTTTGCCGTGACGTCACCATGAGTTAGCCAATGATGTACAAGAACAACGGCTGTTTGGCCGTCTGATTGGACTAGCCCAGTCACGTGACATGCACGTCACAGCAAACAGCCACGGCGCATGGTATAGGTAGAGGGCTCTTTCTGGAAGTTGTTGAATTTGTTACGCTGTATGCTGTTGTTAACAGGAAAATATCCTTTTAGAAAATTGCTTTCTAGGATTAAATGATTGAAAACATGAGGTTTATGATTAAGGATAATGAGTGTTTCCGGGTTTGTTCTTGCCCAGGTGTTTTTCTCAGTGAAAAGTATTTCGGTCCTATCCAGGGCTGGTATATACATGCCTTGTTGAGAGCTTTTAGGGGAAGATTCCTGTTTTGAAACAGCGTTGAACTAATGAACTGGATTCAGTACGCAATTTAAAATTCGATTTGTGCGAATTGAGGCTTTCCTAAACAGGCCCCCGATATACCGTATTTTTTTATTTTGCTTTGATCTATTTTATGACGATTTTCTGTTATTTGCTTGGTATTTCTGTGTCTACTTGACACTATAGTATCCGCGACCTATCTTGAATTCGCCCCAAAACGAACACAGATCATCCATTGTATGTTTTTGGTAGCAGAGTGCCTTGTTGATATCCAAGATGGTTACAAAAACAATGGCGGCCTTCGATTAAAGCCGCCCTCTCCAGGAAGATGCAGTCAGTCATAAGACATCTACAGGACTCAAGATACGCCGAGCACATAATAGCCTAATATTTTGTTGGATCAGCAATTTTTTCAGTTTTGCTGTAATTCCTTGGAAATAACAAAGTGTCATGAACCCGCCCCGGGCCCCCCCCCCCCCCAAGGAAACCCCTTCTGAGACCAAGAGCCCTCAAAATAAGCCTTTTTGTGTAGGCCAGAGGGTACCAATTTTCAACACATTTAATCAGTATGCAACCCGCAAAAGCCAGCTACCTAAATAACCCTACTCAATTTGGACCTGGCCATGTTGTTCAAATTCACGTTACTTCGTAGCCTCCTTGGGTATTCTTCTGAAACCACTCTACTTCCGGGATCCAATTTGGCATCACGTACCATTTGATATGTAGACATATTTTTTTTTTTATTTCAGGCCTGAACTATGCCTAAACTGGTTTGTTTGTATGTGATATGGTGATTCACGGCGATACTGCCATGATTTTTAATATGTGTTAAGTTTTATTTTCACCTGAAAATTCGAGGTTGACCTCCCGAAAGTAGTTTCCATCCTTCTTGTGTACGATACTGGCTGTAACTCCTAGTTATGGGGATTAGGGGAAGCGTAAATTCAAAGTTACCAATCAATCTCAATAATATATTAAGGACCGAGTTACATCATTCTGATCGATGGATTGATTGGTTTGATTTATTAAGGAGCACTAACCTAAGGAAATTATAAGCCCCCGAGGAAGGGAAACGTATACAGCAGTGACATTTGCCGCCATATTGGCACCAGCTTGGCACCAGTATGGGTTTTGGAGGGCATAACTACAAGGTGCACTAC
>JAHWFP010188208.1:70751-108959 GCA_023313725.1 Lithobius niger
CCTTGTAGTTATGCCCTCCAAAACCCATACTGGTGCCAATATGGCGGCAAATGTCACTGCTCTATACTGTTAGTAAAACGCTTTTGCATGTGTTTCAGCTAAAGCGTCCAAAAAGGTTTTTTTTTAGGTGTGTCAAAAAGTGTTTATTTTAAAACACTTGTTTGAACCGGTTAGTGGACATTTAAAAGTAGGCCAGCCCACTTTTCCTTTCTTTCGTTAGAATATTTAATTATAGTTTCATAGCTCTGCGACGAAGTACAGAATTAACTTACATTAAAAAATAAGAATAATAACAAGCTAAAAAATAAATAGGTAAATATTAAAAAAAACGTTTGAATTTTTTCCGATTAATTTTTTTGCTTTGGATTTTTTTTTTTTTGCTTTGGATTTTATTTCTTCTGGATATTTTTCTCTGATTTTTTTTGTCCGTGATTTTTTTCCTTTGGATTTTTTTTTTTATTTATTCCCCATCGCACGGCCTTTAAAATGCAGTATGGATGCCTTTTAAGCAAATATCAATAACAGAGTGAATCATCAAATGAGAGTAGGTGTGTCTGCATATTATGCCATACATCCAAGCCACAGCAACAGAAAATTAGACTATTCATTTACATCAATACTGAAATGAAAAGGGTAGGAGGAGGTTCGTTTTAAATACGAGAAATGTGTGAATTACTGTCCTGGTAGGGTTTAATCGGGACAATTTAGCTAAGAACCAACCTATGATCTTTTGCACTCAACAATACAGCCAGTGGCGTAACTAGTGGGGGGGCAAAGGGGCGATTCGCCCCCTCTGTGGGATTTTGAAGGCTTATTCGGCAAATTGGCCAAGTCACTTTTTCCATAGCTGAAAAAAATTTACCGTCAGATGGCTGCATTTTGAGGTCAAAGACGCAACTTTCATCTTAGCTAATTTATACTTCTACTGTTTCTCCTTTAAATCACTAAAGTAACCAGGTAACAAATGGAGAAATTCGAAAATCAGTAAAGATAAACAGTAAGAATTTCTAACTCCATATTTGGCTTAAAATTCCCAACATTTCTAACAAGGTATCAGTGTTTAAAAAAATAAGTATCTAGTATGAAAAACTGAAAGATTTACATTACACTTTTTTAAGCGTATAATGCAGTCAGCAAAACTGATTTTATAAAAATGTTTCCAACGGCACTTTACAAGGCCAGAATATGCCGGAAAATAGCAAAAGTGTATCAGTTTCCAGGGCTCTTATTCGGTTCTCCCTCCATTCGGCTAAATAGTCTAGTGTTGCCCCTTCAGTATAAAACCCTAGTTACGCCACTGAATACAGCGCGAGAGCGTTAGTTTTACGACGCAGTCATTTTGATAACGGACCCGACCATCACCGAAAGTAAAATTTAAAGCAACAACCACAATTTTTTTAAATAAAATATTAAATGAATGGGCTGTGGAAAGGGTGATCGTCGATTCAAAACTCATCACTACTCACAATGAGTATGGGTTTCAGCATGACTAACCGGCAAATCCCCACTGTGATCAGTAAGTCAAAGTAAATGACTAATCCCCTGACGCCAGCTATCCAAAATGGACTTATCCAAGTTGGCCCAAGCCCCCCCCCCCCCACTCCACCCTCTGATTAAAAAAAAATCTGTTAAAGATGCATGCCTATAACTTGAATAGAAAATGCTGTGGTAGATGTAAAAAAAATGAATTTTTCCAATGCATGTGTATGTAAAAACTATACATGCGTGGGATGCACAAAAGAAGGGATGCCCCTTTAAATCCCAATAACTTACTTGAGTATAGGCAAGAAAGAATCACAGATTAAAGAACTTCACCCCACTGATCTTTATTCTGTAGGGAGAATTACAGCTTCATTGTTTAGTGACTCAGCTGGATGGGGGTGTGGTTCTTCAGTAGAGCTGCAGATTCGACATGATACCACTAAAATCTAATTACTGGCAAATGTTTATTTTTTTTTATGTATCGTTTTGATAAGACGGTGTTAATTCTCCCACTAATAACAAACAAATTGTTGGTTGATTTTTTCAGTCGTTTTGCAGACTAATCAAACAGTGGAGGAGTATGACAACGCTTCCCCTGCATAACCCCCTCCAACCCGGTTAAATCGTCGCTTGGTTTGGTTTGGTTTGGTGAGAATCTTGTTCGTTCGTTCGTTCTATCTACCCGATTTAGTAACTTTTTCAGCTCAACGAAGCAGATTTTTTTTTTGTTTCGGTGTTGATCCTGCAACAAGGCCTGCTGAGAAGACAGCATTATTGGGTGCTTTCACGTTTCTCTCCCCCTCCTAGGAATGGGTAAGATGTAATGTTTACGGTGCTACCCCCACCGTCCATGGTAACCTAACCTTCTCTCCTGAATAAATAGGCACAAGTTGAAAGGTTCCAGTATAAAAATATGTAGCCAACCGCGCAGTTCATTTCTAATTTTCAGTGACGCACAGTGCATAGTGGAGCAACGGAGTTTTTCATCCTACGCTGTCTGTCGCATTATGTGAAACTCCGTTGCGATCCGCTTTGTTTGTCGCTTTGTATGAGACTCCGGTGCTTCACTTTGTGTCGCATTATATAAAAACTCCGTTCCCCCACTTTGCCCGTCGCATTATATGATAGAGCCGTTGCTTCGCTTTGTCTGTCGTATTTTATGAACTCCACTAGCATCGTACCCGGCTTCACCCGGAGATTTGTTTGATCCGTGGTTGTTTCCCAGTATTTGCTCGGTGCTGCCTGATCGTTCACTGCAACAGTCGATCTTTGTTTGTGTAACACTCCCCCTTTTCGCCAATCCTCTCCCTCCCCTCCTCCTTTTATCCCGTCCTCTCCCTCTCCTCTTGGTTTAATTCCCTTTCTCCTCTTTGCTATACGTAGTTGAACACGTACCCGGCTCCCGAAGGACAATAGAGCGAATTGTTAGTCGACACAACAATGTGCCAATTTCAACTTCTTTTCAGGGCAACAACGTCCCAGTTTCAACTTCAATCCAAAGAATTTACATACTCGCACGTTTTCATTGTTCCCCTTCCGGGGGTCGTCGTTGCGGTTGCTTCATTTCTGCTCGACTTTGGTTATAATGTAAGATGTTTGTCGCGTTATGTGAAACTCCGATGCTCCTCTTTGTCGCATTATATGAAGCACGCAAAAATTGCACAGTAAGTAGTTTTCAAGTTTCCATTTAATCTCTGGACTTCTGCGCGGTGGGGTGGGGTTAGATACAACGACTACAATATTAAAGTAAATATAAGAAAAGACGAAGAGTTTTGAAGACGGTGTCGGGTTTAGTGCAAAAAAGCTATCCCCAGCAACGACTCTCCAAAAGGATAAAAACCAGTGTCAACCATTTTGTGTTCCTGACATAAAATTGTTGAGTTTTATCCTTTAGAAATTGATAGGCCAACATTACTTTTCACTCAGAAGGTGATGAATTAATTACTCAACAATATTCTTATAAGCCTTGTATTCAATTTTTGTCATCCTCGAAGATAAAATTTCGTCAAATGATTTTGCATTTGCATCAAAATGAATTTTCTAAAGGCTACATTGATCACGTGCCGTGACAATTTTCATCATCCTGAATTTTTGGAAAGGTGGAGGTAAATTGGAAGCAAGCCATCCGCAAAATTCAATTCAAGATATTTTCACTTTTCGTCGACCGATTTGGACGTTTGAATACACTGTTTTCAAGGTTTTTTTCACCACCTTTCCAATGGCCCAAACCCCAAGCAGCTGTCTTTTATTGTTTAGAAACTACAAGGCAAATCCGATCCGATCCGATCCGATTGACAGCCAAACAGCAAAGAAATCGGAGCCCGCATCATTATGTCGACAGTAGAACTGATGACGGCCCTAGTATTATTTTACAGCGATGGACCTAACTGATGAAGCATGGGAATCATCTTCTCTTCAGGTGGTTTTTCCGCTGAAGATACCGGAAGCTATGGTTAAAGAAGCAACAGCTGACTCACGATGGGATCAACACGGCTTTGTTAAATGCAGGTCTACTACAACAAATTGTCTAATTCCTACCACAATGTAGTCATAGTCTTGACAACAAAATACCAGTTGACATCATCGTGAGTGATTTTGAGAAGGCATTCGACACTGAGAGTCATAACTTGTTACTTTACAGGCTCCAGCAGTTTGGGGTAGAAGATTATTTCCAGGTGAGGGTGAAAATGCTACATCTGATTGGTAGCCAGTGCTTAGCGATGTGCCGCAGGGCTCTGTTCTTGCTCCACTTTTGTTTTCCTTGTATGCAGATGACATCCCAGTTGGGGTGTACACTTAGATGCGCCGTTTGCAACATTGCTACGGATTGGTCTCTCGTGTATGTCCATGCCACGCCAAATTCTGTCTCTTCAATTACACTCTTGCGTCTACTGGCTAACAAACGCTGATTTTCGTTCTCTTCGCTCAATCAATCAGCGTATGCTATGACTTCTATGAGTCAGCCAGTAATTCGTTGGTTAATTACCAGGACAGCATTATTCAAGCTATCGGAATGTGTAAGGGATAAACGTTGTTGACATTTGGTTTCATAACTGTTTATTAACGCTCTTGACAATGCGAGTATGATGGTTAACATGTTGGAGGAATAACGCATCTGTGACGTCACTTGTGATGGAAGCACGTAAACGCTGCTGATCCGTTCGTTGTGAAAATTTTCTTTGGTTGCGGTTAGTCAGCCTAACAGTCAGCCTCAGTCGTGTTTGTAGCATAGCTAATTTGTTTACATCGAAATGTTGTTTACGTAAAAGAACCAAAATAAATTAAAATAGAAATAAATGTACACAAATTAATTTCTTTTACGGAATCTAATGCTTTCTAGTGCTTTCTTCGTCCCAACATTTTTTTTTTGCAGAAACACTTCCAATATCGTCAGATTATTATAATCGAAATAAAACGAAACCAGTTTTTATTTTCACATTTAATTTTATTTATAAAAAAACATCATAAATATATTTACATATAAATATGTACACTGTACAACGCTGTTCTGCCGTATTCTTTGCCCTGCAAAATAAAAAAAAAATCAGCAATATATTAATATCATGTTTAAGTAAGTAAATAAAACTTACTAATACTTCACATAAAACCTTGCAGAGTACATTAATAACGCTACGGCAAAACCTGCCATGTCACATTTTTATGTTAATTGGGCCTTCTCATACAAGCTTTGGCCACCCACATATTTAATTTGATAGCCTTGCAATGTCTTATAGTTTCGCACTGACTTCATTTAACGATTTGGTTTAAAATAAGATAAAACAAATAAGATAAAGTAAATAAGATAAAGTAAATAGGATAAGGTAAATAAGATAAAGTAAAGAAGATAAAGTAAATAAGATAAAGTACCGGTATCAGGAGTTACGGAATTTACTGCAAAATGTATTTCATAGAATATGAAAAAATAAAATACCGTATAAATCATGAATATATCTTACAAAAATTATAAATCGTGTTTTTTTTTTTTTTTGTTTTTTTTTTTTACTTTAGCAGTGATTAACGAAAATGTATATTGCTTTGTTGCCGTGAGAGGAATTTACATTTTCCACGTTTCCGGATTTCATCTCAGCAAACTTCGTGAAGCATAATCGAACAAATTTATAGGAAATATTTTAAAAAAAAACATTCAAAACGTACAAATTAATTTGTAGATTTTACCTCATTTTGAATTGTAAATCATTGAATAATGAGAATTACTAAATTTAAAACTTAATATAACGCAAAAAAAGATTTAAAAATATGAGGGAAGCACAAGTAAGAAAAAAATCACTTGGCACTGCTCGAGTATGCAAAGGTCGAGGGCGGAGCCCGAGACCTTTGCATACGAGAGCAGTTCCAATAACTCACTCATATCAATAGTATCGTCGCTCGTTTACGTTTTACTCAATGGTGGCTTTTTCCTGCGGCACGCTTATATTACAGTCAGTAAATCTATGTAATTTTTGCCACGGGGGAAAAAAATAAGGAAAGACCTCTTAACCTTTTCATTTACGATTATTTTGAAACACAAGAGTAAATTCAAATATCAAACAATTAGCATTTACGAAACTAGACTAATACGAGAAAGAGTGAAGATATCTATCTGGCTTGAATGGGATTTCCACCAAGGATCTTCCAATTTATAATGTCAATAATATTAATACAATAGTTGCCTACTGCAACTTGACCGCAAAGGGCACTAGGTCACTAACTCACAGCCAAAGCTATTAGCTGACAAAGCAACATAAGTCAACTTTGCAAGAAGACGTTTAAAAGTGTTTAGTGATGGTGCCATAATCACTTCAGAAGGCGGACATGTAAGTCCAAAAGGCAACGTAAATAGGTTTGCATCCGTATTTAGTTAACCAATTTCGAGCCCATTGGCTTTCCGTCCCGTTTGACCACATTATCACCGAAAAAGTTTTTTCGACAGTCTAACATTGTGCAATTCACGGTTAACTTTTTTAAACATGCATAAGTAATAGTAAATAATATAAAAATAAAATAAACACAATAGCACAAGCACTGCAATAATAGACGTTGTGATTCGCAACGTTAATCACAACCTTTATTTGTCTCCTTTTTTTACAACACATTGTGATCACACAACACCTTTAGTAGACGTTTTGATTTACAACACCTACAGATGCTGTGATTTACAACACGTACAGACGTTGTGGTTTACAACCTCTATAGAGCAGTGACATTTGCCGCCATATTGGAACCAGATTGGCACCAGTATGGGTTTTGGAGGGCATAACTACAAGGTGCACTACATAAAAATGGAGGGAAAAACAACGGAAGAGCGGATTTCTTAGGCTTAAAATAACGTTGTTTTCTCCAACAACAAAAATCGCGCGTTTTAGGTCTAAGAAATCACTCTTCACAGCATCGACTTCATTATGACGCCCTTGTGTTTCTCTCTGAAGTGCCCCTTGCAGCTAACCCATTAAGGCTCCAGCATAGAGTTATATACAATAATACTACGTCGTGTCACTGCTCTATTGTGTAAACGTCTAAACACGCAACATCTAGAAATATTCATCTTCGGAAGACTGATTTTAGACGGTGCGTTTGCAGACGTAGTGCTTTGCAACGCCTACCTCAGTATAAGATCCACAGCGTCCTTATAACGAGTTTTAGGAATCTGTAGGTGCTGTAATTCATAACGCCATTTTTGCAGTGTACGAAAATCACACACTAAAAAAAAAAGCTAAGATTAGGTAAGGTTTCATTATGAACATGTATTTCATTAAAACGACGTAACTGGGAGTCGAACCAGCGAACCCTGGATCAAACTCAGACGCTCCTACCGTATCAGCCATTCCTCAAAGGCAATAATAAAAAAAAATCATCAACCCCGGTTAGACTATGTAGGAGGCTGGAAAGAAAAAAAAGGAAATTTTCGAAATGTCGTAGTGCAGAAAAGTTGACTTTTAGCATCACTACCACACACAAAAAATTTCATCACTCTGACGTCATGTCTTGAGATGCCACAAAGGCCTTCAAGTTTAACATTAAACGTTAAAGGGCAAAAATGATGATTTGATTGGTTTAAAATTTAATTTTTACATTATGTCTTCTGATAATATCAAATACGATAAAAGGTAACCAAAATTTCAAGGATTTTTTTTTCAGAAAGTAATAGGTAATTAGGTTATGGGCCAAAATAGGCAGCAATGGCTATTTTGCCTATTTTTGACGTTAAATTGTACCCATAGTTTTTTTTTTTTTTAAAGCCAACCCACAGTTTTGAACAAAAATTAAATTAATTTTAATAATAGCATTTTTTACATAGTTTTTGAGAAAATATCAAATGTGATAATTTTAAAATTAAATTTTAAACCAATCAAAGCAACATTTTTTCTTTCAGCCCATTGGTGCAATTTTTTGTGTGTGGTAGTGATGTTAAAAGGCAGCTTTTCCAAACTATATCACTTCGAAAATTCGAAAATTTCGAAAATTTCGAAAATTTTATTTTTTCCTTCCACCCTAACATATAGTAGTCGTACGTACGACTCCAGTGGGCAGAGGAGATGTTATTGCTACCAATCGTAAATGAAGACTATGTGCTACTGTGACCTTCGCCTTTTTTGTTATTACTGTAGGCCTATTTTCGACTGGCTATTAAATATTATTATTTACCTGTTTGGATTTTCGCAGGAGAAGTTCCCGCTCAGTTTAACAACCCTTTAGTGATGTCCTCCGTAAGAAGGCTGTTTGTATCCCTGGCCGAAGGTCTGTTCGAAGTTGACGTATTGGGTTGAACCATAACCACCCTGTTCCTTAAGGTCATATTGTACGCTGTATGGCTGACGGTTGACATAGGTCTATAAAGAAAAAATAGAGATTGAAATTATGTGATTGAAATATCAGGTAACCAATTCATTACACCCCAAGCGGTAAATATACTTACGTTGGCATTACCACCATAGTAATCGTAAGCGGGAACATCGTAACGGTATTCAGTGGGTGCGTAGCTGTAGGATGGTTGGTGGTAAGCGGGTTGGTAAGATTGTTGTTTGTAGGATGGTTGGTAACCAGCGGGTGCGGTGGCAGCAGCAGCTACGCAAAACAGGAGAGCAATGACCTGGAGAAACAGAAAAAGGCAGAAACTTTATAAATTAGTTCATCAGAAAAAAATGATATTCTGACTTTGATTAATTTCAAATAAGCTGAAATCGGCCAACAGGTACGAAGTTTTTTCATTGTGTATAGAAAATTAAGGGGCGTGTTAGATATAACTCAATATAGGACATATAACTTACATCCTTACCACACAACTTAAAAAAATTGAAGATGAAAAAGGGGTTAAGTAACGTAGGAAAAGCCAGGTACACAAAATAAAAGATTTTAAGACAGATGAACAGGAAAATTTTGATGGAAATTCTGGAAAGTTGTTAATGTTCTGTGCTTTTTAGACCATTGTTTTGGAATGGTTACAAAAATCGAAAAAAAAGTAAGAAAATTGCAGGGAAAAAAGGCTCTTTTACTTTGAAATGTAATATTTATGCATTATGCTCCAACTTACAAAAACAAATTAATACAAAAATATTTCTCAATAAAAAATTGGTGACGTCACAAAGTTTCTGACAAACTTAGTCCCCTCTGTCCAAAACTGTCACACTACATATCCCCCCCCCCCCCCATCCTCGTGCATGACGTCATTTACTGACGCACCATGCCAAAAATCTATTACGTGTACAACAGAAAGGTTTACTTACCACCTTCATGTTGAATAAAATTGAAAGACTGAAGTTAATTCCACGGAGCTGCAGGTAGTGTCTTGTTTGACAGAGTAGATTGGTCTGACTTTGTGTCCACTGCGGTTTCCTTTTATACCAATTTCCAGCCGGGCATAGCCAGTAGTCAACAACGCCTCAGGCCGGAAATCAGATCGATGCCACACGCCTTTTTTTTTTTTTTTTGAGCTTTCTCTTTCTTAACGCAAAATACTTTCGAACTGAATGTCACGGATCTTATCTTTCGACTAGAATGTGAGCCAGTGAGGTGGGCGTGTCAGCACCTAAAGCTCTTTGCGTCGACCTATACTTGACTTGGTAAAGCCTGTTTTTATCAGGGAACGGGAATGACAACTGTCAATTTTGCTTTAAAAAAATGCAGATTTTTGGATGCAGTATTGCTTAATTACTTCATGTTAATGGAGTGTGCCAGACGGCGGGTTGGTTTCGTCATACTGCAATTCAGATTGTGCTAATTCACGGTATTTTGAAAATAAAGGTACACGACTTAAAGGTACATGCATCCATGTTGGCTCACCTGTACGACTCAGTTTTGCGACATTAGTAGGTAACGTACAAACAAAAACCTCAAGTGTGCCGTAAAAAAGGGGTTATATGATTGAATTTACACTTGTTAAGATGAACACGGATAAAAATTGATGATTTTTAATTGAAATAATCAAATATGCAATTTTCTCAATTGCACATTTGATTATTTCAATTAAAAATCATCAATTTTCATCCGTGTTCATTTTAACAAGTGAACATTCAATCATATAACCCCTTTTTTACGGCACACTTGACGTTTTTGTTTGTAATCCGTGTACCTTGTTTACGACATGACATGCACGAAGAATGAATCTGGAGTTTGCCGAGTGGCATTGTTCCCTAAATACAATGGTTAAAACAATGTAAAACAATCAAAATGATCGTTTAGGGTCCCGTAACTCCGGAATGGATGGACCAATCGAAAAAGTGGTCCTTGTAAGGTTGAAGCCCGGGTAAATTTCTGGCTCAGATCATATTTCAGATTTTAGGTAGGTGCAGTAGTTTTTCCTGAAACCGTGTTAGCCAAGAACAAGAAGAAGAAGAACAACAACAACAACAAGTGAACAGTTTTCAAATTTACTTGTGGCTCCCTACGGTTTACCTCTTGCACGGAATTGCATAAAAGTTGGTGTAAAGTTTGGAAAAGTTGCTATCTACTATCTTGCCAAATTTGGTCGAAATATATTGAATAGAACCGGAGAAATTAATAGTTTTAGTTTTGCTGGCGAGAGGACTTCAATCATATATATCTATCGCCGTGTATGATATTGCCAACTCAGTCATTCTCGTGCTTTTTCTTTCATGCGAGATAATTTTGCGACATTAACTCTAACTTCTGTAAATGTTGCGAACGCTATTCTCAACGGGTCACACGACATACCAGAAGTATGTATTTGCCTTTAAAGGTGCCTGTTCACCCAATGACAGGATACAGCATCTGGCGCCGTCTACCATTATTTCGTTCTGTGTTGCACTTGATTTCAACAAGCGAAGGAATGCGCAAAAAAAATTCTTTTTACACAACAAACAAGCTGCGTGGCATATGTCCCTTAATTATTGGGTGCAAAGTTGGAACATCCACGTGCACCAGGGAGCAAGAGGTCAAGTTTACGGTATCACTGTCAGTCGATGGCGCCCGTCTAGCGGTTCAAAATCTGCGTTTCAAAACGGTCGATGTATAGAAAAAAGGCGCCCGTGATGTCGTTAGGCTTAACTTTACCGTGTGCTTCCTGGTGCACGTGGGCGCACCAACTTTACACTCAGTTATTAAAGAGGCAGGCGGCTTGTTTGTTGTGTAAAAAGAAATTTATTTGTGTTTTCCTTCACCTGTTGAAAGTAAGGGCTAGACATAACTAATCGCGGCAAATGGCTCTGGATGCTAAGGGCGCGTTTACCTGGCGACTCTTCTTTGCATTATCGCAGCTAGAACTTAATCGCGATGGCAAAGGTGACATTGCCATGCTAACAACGCTAAATTTTAGCTAAATCCGACATCGTTTGAGTAAATACTTGCAGTCTTATAATCCGTGCCAATAATATAAAGAATTCCTCATGACGAAACAATTTTCCCAAACGCTTCTGAACTCACGTTATTTGCTGTTTTCGTTGCGAGGCGGCAGACATAAAACCGCCGAAATGTTGGAATTTGAGGTGATTTCTAGCTTCTAGCTGCGAGAATGCAAAAGCGAGTGGTTGCATAAACGTGCCCTAAAGCTTGTCATTTGGTAGCAATCCCCTTTTAAAGCCATATTCTGCACGCCTCTGCCGGTGTTCAATTCCTTCAAATAAACATGAGGACTCGAAAGACCAATTAGACGACTTAAACCATGCGCAATGGCTGTTTGCCGTGACGTCACCATGAGTTAGCCAATGACGAACGAGAACAACGGTTGTTTGGCCGTCTGATTGGACTAGCCCAGTCACGTGATATGCACGTCACAGCAAACAGCCATGGCGCATGGTATAGACTTGCACGTAACATACAGTTATAGCCGACGTATGTACTACGCACATGCGTCTAACAATTAATATCAGACTATGAAAATGAAAGTTTAAGAAACGTCCAGTGGAAACATCTGTATCGCGGCGCGTCACGTTCCACGTGCAACATGGGCGATTTAAATTTTACTTTAAAACTGTAGTAATTAGTTCATAAAGGCAAATGTTTAAACAAATTTTCCAATGTTTTAGTTTTTAGAGTTTGACCATTGCATCGATTTCAAGATATAACGTTGGCCTTTTTGGGAGTACCTCGATACCACGTCTAATTGACGTTTCTTTGTGGTAAGATCACGCCACTACTACTGAATCGAACTTCATTTTGAAATGATCATTTTGGAAAGCAATGTTTGAAATTTATTTGTGGTAAACTATTTAACTGGCTACCGCTCAGTTTACGTGTCATCCCCCGTAATGAAACGTTTAATAATTAAAAAATGAAGCGTTGGCCGGTTGAGACTGACGTTTCGAAGGAGTCTGTGATGTTTTTTGATTACTGTTGATTGACTTTGATTGCATGTTTGCTCTGAATAATTTTTCGGCTTCAACTTTTGATTCCTGATTTGTGCACGTTTTTGTGACTTTGTTGCAAATTCTCAGGGAGCTTGGATTATACGTAGCTTTGATAGGGTGGACCCGCTTACTATTACGCTTTACCGCGAGAAACGGTGCGAGATTTGGGAGCTGCTTTGCATACTTCAAACGCGTCTGACGTTTCTGCTCCCATTTTTCGCGCCATTTTACTGATTCTTGCATTTCATTGGCTTTTGATTTTTCCGATGAATCGACACAAAATTGGACTAACAAACGAACGAGTACGCAACATCAAACGTAAGAAGGACCGCTCCAATTGCTTAAATTGTTTTAAAGTGCAATAACCTACCAGTACAATCGACAATGCGACTGAAAATCGCAACGTTTGTTATCAGAAGGAGAGGACGGTCACTAGCAACCATCGTAAACGCATGCCATTGTTTTGGTTTCAACGCAACTGCGTCAGCAACTCTCGTCTCGAGTTATCTGGTAAGAATTTATCGTTTTATTTTAATAATGTGTAATTTAACGTTCAGTAAAGATTGAGCGATCAGATATTTCATAATTATTCATTAATTTCGTTAAAAACTACTGGCTAGTTAAACCAAACCTTTTTGTTGGTTTCGAAAAACCAAGCGTCGTCTGCTTCGAGGATTGGTTTGGGAGCAAAAACGTCACTAACTGAATCTCGCTCGTGTATGCCTTACCACGAGAAATAGCTGTGCTATAGCTCAGACGCGTTCAACTGAGTGGGGCCACCCTATCAAAGCTACGTATAATCCAATCTCCCTGCCAATTCCGATCTTCTTGATTCTCTATTATGTGTCTGTTTGTGGTTTGCTTTTTCTTGCGCATTTTTATTCTGTGCTTTTCCATTAGTGTCGCAGCTCACGAGATTCCCTCGTGCTGCGCGTTTTTTTACTGTAGGCTAAATAAGTTTTTAAAAATAAAAAATTTGACGACATTACGTATGCTGACCAAGTACAACTCGATGAGAGACTTTTTCACATCGAAAATCGGTTATATTTTGTGTCGTAAATCAAGAAATATCTATCGGAAGGTGTTAGAAATCATTTTCGCTGTATTGCATGATTGTGCTCTAATAGGTCCGTTATTGCGATTTTCTTATGTAATTTTGTAATGTTCTTTTGTTGGGGGCTGATTAGAATGATTAAAATATTGTTTGCCAAAAAAGATTTGCATTCTACTACGCACGTTTTTCAAAAAATGAAGATTTTAAACATAACACCATGGGCGTCGATCCATGAAAATAACTAGGGAGGACGGGGACACATAGGCTGCGTGAAGTATAACGTATGTTTTATTTTTTAATAAAGTACAAAATATAAAAATTCAATTGTGACAACACATTTAATGTAACACTTTACGATAAAAACATTAGAAGTACCTTGCTGAAAATCACAGTCACATCAAACGAGAACACACTTTAAATCGCAATTGGGGGGGGGGGGCTAAAGTCGGTCTGTTGCCATTGAATACGCCACATTTTTTGAGATTTTGAATAGTAGGAAATTTAGATGGAGGAATGTGGCGGAATATATCATAGATGCCCTCAAAGAAAACGAATTATTGATATGGTGGGTGCATTATGTAAGTATAACTATTTCGTAAAATTATTATGTAAAAAAGCAGGCGAGTTGGCTCACTCAAAGTCAGCCAATCATGCACTAGTTTGGCCAGTTTGCTGGCGTGACGTGTCGCACGCATCCTATAGGCCTATAGGAATATGCGATTACTAAAAAAAAGGGGGTGTTTTGTTTCTCTTGGGAGCTACATGCGCTGGCGAGGTGAGGGAACTTCGGAGGGCAATATTAAAAAAACAACTCCTTTAGGAATAACTAATGCACAGCCTCCCAGATGAGGGGGGACCGTCCCCTTTTCTAGGAAACCAGGGGGGGACGTGTCCCACCCGTCCCTCCCGGGATCGACGCCCATGCATAACACAGCCATACAATTATATCATTCCGTTAAAAAAAATTTTCGATATGAAAAATAGACGACAGGAAACTATTAAGGAAAACTTAAAGGTTACTATATACCAGGTATTTGCAATAAGCTACCAGACAAAACTTGGAATATTTGCCATTTCAAACTTCTCAAACAATTTTTAACACAATTGCTTCTTCTAACTTAACAGCTAAAAATACTCGTTATCTCATTTCGTATCTATCATAATTTGAAATGTTTACAATTTTTTTTCTTAGGTTTGAAATTGTTGTAGGCTACTGTGAAATATTGAGTGTTTTTCCTTTCTCCTTCAGATTTGTTGAATTTGTTGTTAAAATTACTATATTTTGAGTATTTTTCAAATTCCTTAAAATTGTTGCTGTAATTATTATGATCCATGGCTTCGTGGTGGATTTGTTGAAATTTGGAAGTACAATAAAAAAAATAATAAAAAATAAATCTTATCAGGTTAAAGCTCCATAATAAATCAAATTTGGTAAAAACCAATTGTTAGAAACCGTGTTTGGTGTGCGTATTGTTGTTGTTATTTTTGCTTAAAGGGGGACTGCCTCCAAATGATAAGCGGCAGCATCTATTCTGTAGCCATTTGCCGCTATCTAGTTCCGTGTAGCCCTTACTTTCAACAGACGAAGGAACACAAATAAATTTCTTTTTACACAAAAGAACAAGATACATGCCTCCTTAATTATTGAGTGTAAACTTGATGCGCCCACGTGCACCAGGAAGCAAGAGGGAAAGTTAAGCCTAAAGACATCTCGAGCAATTTTTTCTATATATCGACCGTTTTGAAACGCAGATTTTGAGCCGCTAGACGGGCCGCAATCTAATGACAGTGTCATCGTTAACCGTGACCGATTGCTCCCTGATGCACGTGGACGCACCAGCATTCAGCAATTAAAGAGGCACGTGGCTAGTTTGTTGTCTAAAAAGAAATTTCTTTGCGCATTACTTCGCTTGTTGAAATCAAGCGCTATAGAGCAGTGACATTTTCCGCCATATTGGCACCAGTATGGGTTTTGGAGGGCATAACTACAAGGTGCACTACATAAAAATGGAGGGAAAAACAACGGAAGAGCGGATTTCTTAGGCTTAAAATAACGTTGTTTTCTCCAACAACAAAAATCGCGCGTTTTAGGTCTAAGAAATCACTCTTCACAGCATCGGCTTCAGTATGACGCCCTTCTGTTTCTCTCTGCAGTGTCCCTTGCAGCTAACCCATTAAGGCTCCAGCATAGAGTTATATACAATAATACTACGTCGTGTCACTGCTCTATACGTAGAACTAAATAATGGTAGACGGCACTAGATGCTGCAACTTGTCATACGGCGAAGAGGCACCTTTAAGGGCGTTGAACCCAAACCGTGTTAACTGCCTAAGTGCAAACGAAAAAAAGAGTTGAGCCGAGTTGATTTAATCAAAAATCGAAACTGGTAAAAGGGACCACCAACTTCAGAATGATTCAGCCGTTCAAATGAGTGATATCAACACACCAAAACATTCGCCAAGTTAATCGCACCGGTTAAATAAAAACTAGAACATTGCTACTTGTGGTATAGCAATGTTCAAGTTTCCATTTATAGTCCGGTTGCCAAATGCTGATTTTTGGCCTACCCTAAAAAATAACTGTCTGCACAAAATGTTTTTGCACAGAGATGTTCTACAATATGTCCTTACTCCAAAACATAATGATGCCACCTGGCACAAGCAGTTGACAAGCAGTTTAACAGTTGAATATCGGCCCATAAATACTATTATTTCTCACAGTCGAGTAACCTGTTCCCGATTCTTTTTGTTTAGTGGGGATGCTCTATGTTTTGTTATTATATGAACATGATGAATAATCCCAGCAAAGAAAAACTACAGGTCCGCCATCGTTAGTCGGTGAACTGAGCGGTAAATCAGCCTCGAAGTGCTAGTCAGTCACTTCACGATGCGACATCAGGAAATTAATCACGCGTTTACGAACAACTACGTTGGTATATGGCGCAGCGCTGAGCTGTTCCGTGAGTTAAGGAATGGTTTTAAAGCAGACTTCACTCTAGTTAATCTCTGTTCCTACCTGCTAAACCCAGCTGGAGTCGAGGTTGAAGTTTACTTTGAGTAAAATCATGGTTGATGGTGGAAAATCCTATAGGAATAATGATTTTTTTTTGTAGTATTGTTGTCAGTTCATTCTTAGGGCAATAGAGCAGTGACACGACGTAATATTATTGTATATAACTCTATGCTGGAGCTTTAATGGGTTAGCTGCAAGGGGCACTGCAGAGAGAAACAGAAGGGCGTCATACTGAAGCCTATGCTGTGAAGAGTGATTGCTTAGACCTAAAACGCGCGATTTTTGTTGTTGGAGAAACCAACGTTATTTTAAGCCTAAGAAATCCGCTCTTCCGTTGTTTTTCCCTCCATTTTTATGTAGTGCACCATGTAGATATGCCCTCCAAAACCCACAGCGAATGGCACTGCTCTGTATACTCACAAAGCAACAATCGGCAAGCGTCGTATCACGAGGGTACGAGTTTGGAGGGCAAAAGGGAAGTAATGCATGTTGTTACTACGGTGGCTCATTGGGACAAACAGCAACTTTTTTTTACTGCTACAAAGCTTTCATGAAACCGGAACTTCGGCGTTCCAACGCCGGATAAGACATACTACAGCCCAAGACGAAAATATGTGGTAAACTGCGCCCACACCAGTTGCCATCTTGTTCCTGATTCATAAACGTTTTGTGTGTGCAGAAAAACGTTCTTGTTTGTCCCAATACGCCACCTTACTTTGCGATCACGCAGCTTAAAAATGGCCGGTAAGCAACAGTAAGGAGAGCGAATTTCGTGAAGGTACATTGTGATTTTTGCCATATGCGGTTTGTAACAGGGCGGCGTTCAAAACCTCATGATGAAATTCCCTGATTTTTCCAGGTTTTCCAGATAAATACTAACACTTTTCCCTGATATTTTTTTTTTTGGGGGGGGGGGCGAAAGAAGGTGTAGAACGGGACTAAAAAATGTTTTTTACATTTCACTCAAATCTCGATAAGTGTAGCTTTTTAACGCGCACCCAGCGTTAGCCGTGGCACCAGATGGAGAGAGGGTCAATTTTGCTAGGTAAATCCTATCGGAAATTCTAGGTTCCTTTACATGCCATAATCGACATGAGCACGAGACATCACAGGGACCTTCTCTGCCCGAAAATGCCAGAGGCCGGATTCGAACCCGGGACCGCTGGCCCTGGAGGCGGTCAAGCTAACCATCAGGCCACCTTGCCTCAATCTCAATAGCTCCATCGCATTGTTTTGCTAAATCAAAAATTGCACTGCCCTAACTGGTATCGATAAAGAGCAGGAAAATTGAATTTGAATTTGTTTATTGAGCTCTGGCCCTAAGCCGTACGCCCACTACAAATTTACAATACAACAAAAATGAACACAACTCCAGAGAACTACAGAGCCCACTCACAACACTCACCAGATATGACCGAAAATAAGTATGTTGCACATTTACTGTGTATTAAGTGTCACACTACCAAGAACTGAGTTCGCTCCACTGTGCACAACCCCGTATTCACACCTTGCCCTACAATGTATATACCCACACAGTCATCCTGCTATTTATACATGCGAATGCTAGAATGGGGAAGAGGAGGGAGGAGACGGCAAGACGCCACCAAATTCCGTGGCTTGCACTCGTAGATTGATTGATTGATTGATTGATTTGATTCACAATCATATAAATACAATTACACACAGAACTACACAAATACCCATTGCATTATTGGATTAGCATAACAGAACATAAATGCGTATTGGGCTCTGCCTGACACTTCTAAAGCCTGACACCCGTAGCTCGCACAAACCGCACAACAGCCCTCAGCTTACTCTCAGCAGCCCGACCCTCAGAGAGAGATAAAGATCACTATCTGAACAAAACTAAAAACTCACTTAACACGTGACGTCCCAAATTACTTAGGCCCAAGGCGTTTTCACTTTAGCAGAAACTAAACAAAAAGGAAATGAAGTTTTAACTGAAATAAAGCGAAGTAAAGTAAAAAAAATTGAATCAGAATTACCTATTCCGAAAATTAGGGAATTTGAACATTTTCCGGAAAATCTTTCACCTATAAAGAATAGGTAGAAATTTCAGGGGAAAATCAGGGAATTTGGGAAATATTTACCGAAAATCAGGGAATTTGAAGATTTTCCGGAAAATCTTTCACCTATAATGAATTGTAATTCTTTATGTGTTTCAGGGTAATTTCAGAGAAAAATCAGGGAAATTGGAAAATATTTACCGAAAATCAGAGATATTGAACATTTTCCGGAAAATCTTTCACCTATAATGAATTGTAATTCTTTATGTGTTTCAGGGTAATTTCAGAGAAAAATCAGGGAATTTGGAAAATATTTACCGAAAATCAGGGAATTTGAACCTTTTTCGGAAAATCTCTCACCTGTAATGAATTGTAATTCTTTATGTGTTTCAGGGTAATTTCAGGGAAAAATCAGGGAATTTGGAAAATATTTACCGAAAATCAAGGAATTTGAACATTTTCCGGAAAATGTTCAAATTCCCTGATTTTCGGTAAATATTTTCCAAATTCCCTGATTTTTCCCTGAAATTTCTACACTTGATAAATTCCTGAATTATCCCGGTTTTCCAGGTAGAACTCCAACCTGTGTAAAAATACCACAAATTGTTTTGGCAGTTTGCGACAGCGAAATGTTTATTTGCCGGCATCCTTGAACTCCAATGTGGGCCAGCTTGTAAGCTACCGTTTTCGAGGGCCATGTACTCTGTGTTTCTGCGGTTCTATTAAAGCGGTGAGCGCTATTTGCACTAGCAACCATTCTGGGACGTTGTTGCGACCACTGCGACTGTAAGAGTTACCCCCCCCCCCCCTGGCTAAACCCACCTGGAGCAGAGGTTAGAGTTTACTTTTAGTAAAATCACGGTTGATAGCGGATAATCCTAGGAGAATTACTATTATTATTATTTTTTTTTTTGTAGTCTTGTTGCCAGTTTAATTTGGAACTCGTAAAGAAACTGAAGAGTTCGTTAACTGGATCAGGAGTGACATAAAAGAGAGCTCGTAGGGCTCGACAAAGTGGCCATGTTAATATTGCAGCATGTTCCATCTCTCGTTTTGTGTCGCGACCCGACGCAGCCGATTATGGAATAACTAGTCGTAACTTCAGAATTATTTTGTGAGTGAAGAGAAGAATCGGTGCCAAGATGCCCACTGGTTGGCACCAATCCCGCAAGGCATATAAAAACAAGCAAATTTTAATTTTCAGTCCTCATTTACGGACCTTGTTCACAAAAAAATAACGCTAAATGGAGAGCAGCAGCAATTCACTGCTGCAGCCTACTACAAAGCAGCAGTGAGTCGCTGCTCATCATTTAGTATTATTTTATTGTGAACAAAGTCCGTAAATGAGGACTGAAAATTTAAATTTGCTTCTTTTTATACGTCTTGTGGGATCCGTGCCAGTCAGAGAGCATATTGGAACCGATGGTCGTAACTATTCTCTGGGATAACCCTCATTAAAAACTCGATGCAAAAGTTTTAACCTGATAAATACCTTCAAATTTGATCCCTCGTGCAACACTTAGTTCAGGCAGTTGGAAAAAAGGTGATTTATTCAGGCCAAGGCCAACTGGGGTTGATATCGCGTGTCTGGCCTCCTGGCTCAGTGCATGTTCACGTACATGCCGGACAGCTGACGCCTTTTAACGTGGCGTTGGTAAAATAACGTTCGGGAGAAGCTGAATCGACAGGCGTGGAGACGGGAAACGAAACCCAAAACTTCTCTCCTAGACCACCTTTGAAGCAACTATGATCATAGCACTCACTGTTTATGCATTTATTAGTGCCTTATTGGATTTTGTAGTTCAAAATTGACATTTTGTGGAAAAACATGCGTACACTCATAATAACAGTGGCGCTGGATATAGCTGATTATCAATCTATGAGGCCAATTTTCCTTTTTTTTTTTTACACGTTTTAAGTGATTGGAATATTAAAATTTGTTGTTGTTGCTGTCACATAAAAATGGAAACACAAGCATATTTTCTTTCATTTTTGTTTTTATTTTACACAAAAAATTGAATAAATATATTTACAGATAAGTATATGTGCATTGTTCAGCGCTGTTCTGTTGTCTTCTACGCCCTGCAAAAAATAAAAATAAGCACAGGTAAGAAAAACTGAAAAGAAACTAAATTTCATTTTACTAAGCCACTTAAAAAAAGAGAGTTGTTCCATCTTTTTTTTTTTATTAATATAAGGGGAAATACGCTACTTTTTAACTGTTCGAAAAAAAAAACAAGTGGACCGGAAAACTAGGATGGTGTTTCCATCTCATAATTGTTAAGAAAAAATGGATTTCGTCAATTTGGACCAAAAAAATCTGATATCTACCCCAAAACAAAACTTGTTAAGGATACCCGCCAAGCTTTTCGGCCGTGTGAAGTTGTGATATCAAACTTCAAGCTCTTTCGCCAAGCTAATTCCACCGACTAATACTTCAACCGTTAAATGAAATAATTGAAAATTGCGCAGTAAGCAATTTCCATATATTTCATTTAACCTTCGAACTGTTACTCGGTGGGATTAGCTTGGCGAAAGAGCTTGGCGTTTGATATCACGGCTTCACACGGCCGAAAAGCTTGGCGGGAATCCTTAACAAGTTTTGTTTTGGGGGAGATTTATTATTGTGTTTACGTAATGTTGAAAACAAAGGTGGTTCAGGATATTTAGCTGTGTACCACCCGATTGAAGAGCAACTTTCATAAGAGCCCAAACTAAGGTTGAAATGCGGTAATGTTTGATCAAAACTCAAACACTGTAACTAATATATAGATAAGTGAAATATAGCCAGCAGCCACAAGTATACACAAGAACACGGATGCGTCTACAGGGAATGGACGTGCGTGACTATAGAGCAGCGTCATGTGACGTCATATTGGCCACAAGAGAGATAGCTGCAAGAGGCACTAGATTAAAATGGAGGGTTAAACAACGGCACTCCTAATCAAGGCAGTGCTTTAAGAGCGGATTTCTTAGGCTTAAAAAACCGTTGTTTTCTCCAATCCCTTATGCTGCTAGGTTGTAATTGGAAAATAAAGATTTCACTTGCTTAAAAATGTCAGCAACTGCCAACAAATCGACAAAAATCGCCCGTTATAGGCCTAAGAAATCCACTCTTAACAGCATTGTTTTCAGTAAGACGCCCTTCTTTTTCCCCTCCAGTGACCCTTGCAGCTATCTCAGTTACTGGCTCCAGCATAGAGTTATACACAATAATACAACGTTGTGTCACTGCCCTATAGGGAATGAACGTGCATACAAGCGCAATTTCGTCATGGGTTATAGTTTGCATGTTCGATTTTTGAGTCACACCAATCCAAGTGCGTAAAGGTGATTTAGACTACAGTGTGATTACAAAAGAAATAGATACTTTGAAGCGTTTTTTTAGATTCCTATTTTGATTGGTTTCAAAAATGGAAAAAGTTATTGAGGACACAATTGGCTTTCTGAATTAATATTTCATGTATATTCTTTTATAATATACAATAAATATTAAAAAAAAAATTAAATAAAAATTGTTTGCTACGCCCAACAAATTATATAACATCACAAATTTGTGTGATGTCACCTGACTACTGTGAAGTTATTGTGTTGTAGAAAAGAGCAATTCAATGGCTGAGACCCTATATTTTTTAAATGCCCGCGTCGATAAGGTTTTGTTCGAAGTAGGCCTAACGAGTTCATCGTACGTCGTTCCAAAGCGTTGCAGCATCCGAGAAATGTAGGGTTGCAACGATATTTACAGGTTTAACATTTTGAAAATGACGAAAAAGAAAAAAACAAAATTGAAAAAAAGAGCGGCAGCCCTCAAATAATGACATCCCGCAAATTTTACCTTTTTTCAATCCCCCCCCTTCTCAAAATGTTGTGTAACATCTTTTGTAACCCCCCCCCCCTCCGAAAATAAAGTCACAAATGTCGCCTCTCCATCTCTTTTCGCCACAGCCGCGTATAAAGAATGAGATAATTCTGAAAAATTGTTAATTTTCTAGATTTTTTTTAGATTACTATTTGGCTGGTTCAAAAAACAGAAAAAGTGATTGAGGCCACATTTCTTTTTCTGAAATAATATTTCATGAAAAAGGTTTTACACTATGCAGTACAGTCCCCGAATCTTCTGCAGGATATTGACCGGCTCGAAGCTTTTCCATGCTGTTTTACTCGTAACCTTGATGGATATCGAAATTACACTGCTAACACTAGGCTATCCATGGCCCATCTTGAACTCCTCGAACTCTCGAACTGCGAAGGCTGAAAGTGGACCTCGTTTTGACATTCAAAATCTTGCGTGGACTGCTCTCAGTTGATGTGCCATTTTTCTCATTTTCAAATTGTAACCCTACACGGGGCCACTCACTTAAACTTAGCAAACCCGTTTCGTGCACAGATTGTAGGAAATTCTTCTTTGCGTCACGTGTTGTCGGAGCTTGGAACTCCCTTCCCGAAGTTGTTGTCATTGCACCCTCCGTGAGCGTGTTTAAACGCCGTTAGGAAGAACATTCACTTGCTAGGTTTCTCAAACGAAATTACCATCCCTGACAATTCTCTCTTTTTTATAAGGAACGGATTTAGTGGTCAACGCCTTTCCGTCATCCTGACCATTATAGGTCAAAGTTATATTTATTTATTTTATTATTTATAAATATTTAAAAAAAATTAGATAAATATTTTGCAATGAAAAAAAAATATGTGACATCACAAATTGTGTGACTTCGTCGTGTTTGAAACTGTCACAACCCGCATGTGCCCACTTTCCTTCTTGCGTGACGCCAAACGGCCGATTATGCTTGATTAGTAATTTTAGCCGAATAAATGAAGAGGCCTAATTACCGAAGAATAGGCCTAATCTCAGAATTTAAATGTTACCCTTCTTAAATAATAACAGTACTGTGCACACTAACTACCAGTAGGAAGGAGGACCCCCTTGAACCCCAAACAGTGCAGTATCATCTACCTGACTGCTTTTTCCCAGAAGTTCTCATTCAGTTTACTGCAGTTTAGTGATGTCCTCTGTAAGAAGGCTGTTTGTATCCCTGGCCGAAAGTCTGTTCGAAATTGACGTATTGGGTTGAACCATAACCACCCTGTTCCTTGACGTCATATTGCACGCTGTATGGCTGACGGTTGACGTACGTCTAAAAAGACAAAATAGGTGAAATTAGTATCGTGGGATAGAAATATCCGATAACCTACTCATTACACCCCAAGCGGTGATAAATATACTTACGTTAGCATGACCGCCATAGTAATCGTAAGCGGGAACATCGTAACGGTATTCAGTGGGTGCGTAGCTGTAGGATGGTTGGTGGTAAGCGGGTTGGTAAGATTGTTGTTTGTAGGATGGTTGGTAACCAGCGGCGGCAGCGGCAGCTACGCAAAACAGGAGAGCGATGATCTGCCGAAGTAAAAATAAACTATCGTTAAAATAACTTTAAAAACCGAAATACCATTAAAACCAAAAGATAAGTAAAGTAAATAAAGGAAAGGATAGTAAAGGGTTTACTGCACACACAAAAATAAAACAACTACAAAGAGTTTATAACCAAATACCAAACACCAAGTGTACTAGGGGTAAGGGCGGGGAAGTATACAGACCCTACGCTACCGGAGGGCAGTCGGGGATCCCGGAGGAAGCCGGAGGGGAGGAGGAGGGATCCGGGGGGGGGGGGTAAAAACGCCAGACCGCACCAGAGGCCGCGCAGTGGGGTTCGGGGGGGAGGGTGCCGCACTTCCTGGCCGGGCGGGAGGAGACCAAACGCCGGGGAGGGGCAGGGAAGTATGAGGGGCAGTCGGGGAACCAGGGACAGGGACTTTGTATTTGTTAGTTCGCAGATGTGATAACGATCCATTGGAGTAAGCCGCAGAATCTTAAAATGGCTGCCCAACTTTCTAATGGTATTCATTAAGTTACAACAAAGTCATAGATATTTACTTACCACCTTCATGTTGTAGGCTATGAAATCTAAGTTAGTCCTTTGGGATAGTTGCACGTGTCTGGTTTGACAAAATACAAAGAACAGTGGTGACTTTGTGTCCAGTCCAGTCGTCTTTTATACCTCCGCCTCGATCACGGACACGTGTCGGACATGCAGTAGCCAATAACGCCTTAGGTCTTAAATCAGATCGATGCCAAAGTCACGCTTCCATTTTTTTCTACTTTTTAGCAGTATATGGCTTTCGAGTTGAATGTCACGGTTTCTTACCTGTTTTTTACTGGAGTATGACTGCTGGGGAAGGCGTGTCGACTTTTCCTCGACCCACACTTGACTCTCAATCCTGTTTTATAATAGAAAAGGAATGGTAGCTATGCTTTCACTTTCCTTTGGAATGTAAAAGGAAGTCGTATTTTGGATTAAGTAATTAGTGGTAACTTTATTCAAAATTAAACGACGCATTTGAAAGTTAAATTAAGAGGAGTGCTACAAATTAAAAGGTGCGGTCCTTGTGTAAGTCTTGGCAATAACTTCCATGTCAAATGTGTAACTTTGAAACCGTATTGTTTCGCCCAGAATTGACACCGACCTGCGGCCTTGCAGTGCTGGAAACACCGATTCTCGTCAGATCCCCGAAGTTAAGCAGCATTGGGCTGGATTAATACGTGGGTGGGTGCCCGCCTGGGAATCTGGCTGTTGCAGACATAGGGCTTTAGGGCTTCGGGCAGATGACCAGGAGTGGTTAACGCTCGTTAAACCCTTTGACACAGACCAACAAAATTCATTGGTTGGGATCGTGTCATAACTTTTTCATTGTATGAAAAAATTGAAAAAGCAACAATCAAACCGATTGGCGTCCACAGAACGCCATATCTTGGTGTTTTTTTTTTCTTTTGTTGGTTGCATGTTGTTGGGACTCTTTGCCCTCACCTAGAGATCGAACCATTGAACCTCTTTTCAATTTTTGTATCTTAAAATGTAGGTATTGGTAAGAACCACGGGTTTTGAACACTAATTTAATATGACTAGAATCTTGTTGTTGTTGTTATTATTGTTGCATTAAAATTATGCTTTCAGCTAGACATCGAACTAATGAACCGATTTTTAACTTTTATAGCTTAAACGTAGGTATGAAAAAGATGCAGGGTCTTTTGAATGCCATGTGACTACAATATTCTTGTTGTTGTTCTTATTCTTGTTGGAGAAATTTTACTTTCAACTAGAGATAAAGAACCAATGATACGATTTTCAATTTGTATGGTGAAAAGGGGGGTATTTTTCGTTTTTTTTTGTTTTAGTTTTTTTTTGTTTTCGTTTTCGTTTTTCGTTTTCGTTCACCTTCTGGAAGTTAAAAAAAAAAAAACTTGAATATGATCTTTGGATGAAAAACTAATTCCATAACTCTTTTGTGTTTATTAAACAGTTTGGAAGTTGCAAGGTAAACAGTTTTGTTGGACACCATTTGCAGCTACCATTTGGATTTTCACAAAATTTGAACAGCACCATTTTTGTTGATAAGGTCACCTTTACTGTTACATGTAACGTAATAAGTTTGAGTTTAATGTTTATGAACGGTTTCGAACGCAAAAAAAGGTAAAAATGAGTTTTTCGACGCCATTTTGGATTTTTATGACTACATACATAATCTTTTCGAAGTTCAAGGTATGCACCAACCAAATTTCATTCAAATCGGAACACACGTTTTGGTCCTAACTATATAGATATTTCGCATGGTCTTTTTTAGCATGTGTTGTAGTACAGAAAATCACAATTTATTCATTTTGTACACCCTTAAAATTGAGTAAAGAAATTGACGCTAACAATAAGTCAAGACAGACCGTAAACAGGGTCCTGGTTTAGATGATATAGGAATATTTTTGGTACCAAGGTTTGAAAACACACAGAGTAAACCAAACTTCTGATTCACCTTAAATATAGGCACATTCATTGTTTTTAAAAACCAAACAACCACTGAACATTGACAGGCAAGGAGGGGTCTCCAACAATTTTGCGGGCCACAGAAGCCTCCCCCCCCCCCATTCGCCCCACCCGTGAATTAAGCTTTTATCTCTGGCCCTAGAAAGAAAAGAAGCATGGATCCAATTTGAGGAATGTGCGTACTGCAAAATCATAGCGAATAGCGTAATCGGCGTGGGACTTGTGGGGATGCCTAATTTACGCGCGTTTCAAAACAGTCTACCTGCCCCCCGGACCACGACGGTGGCTTCCCAGTAGGAATTCTCGCTAATCTACTGTTGCTAGAATTAGGACCAATAGTAATGAAAGCTCTACACCAGTCCATTGAGTACCTTTCACAATTATGCGTTGGTAGTGAGGGGAGTGGATTGAGGCTTAATGGCGCGTCGATAGCAAGGTCATTAGGGCCAACCTCAGTCACAGTGCAGTGGTCCGGGTTGCCACTGCACTACATATTACAGAGACAGCACTTTCTTCATCAATTCATTATCTAAACCTTTAGTTACGTAGTTTAAACGTGATTTATTTTTTTTTATTTTGTGTTAGAGGATTCTTGCAATCAAAGGCAATTGTTTAAAACTGCTCAAGTCTGAAGCCTGCATCTCGAGAGGCAATGTACAGTATTTGGATAACATTTGTCCGAAGTTTTTATTCTGCTGTTTTGGCTGTATGTGTGTTTATTAAAGGGTTTCGGCGTACGAGCTCACTCTTTGCGGCCGCGTAACAACGCCTGAGAGCGCTGGAATTAGCATAATTAGCCTGCGGAAAATTGTTTCGTAATTAAGAACAAAAATAAAACGAACCTGTTTCTGCTGAAATCTTGCAGTTTAAGACAAACTCATGCGAACTCTTTGATTTTGAAGGCTTCGAAATCTGGCGGCCGACATGATTAAATGCCTTGTTCATTTTGTAAATGCGGGCTGCGTTAACCCAATTCAATTGTGTCCAGTTATTGTTACTTTTATTGCGTCGACTATACTATGATTGCCATCGATGAAAAAAATGACAAGCGTAATAATAACATGATTTAAATTGCTGAAATCAGTAGTCCCACTAGTAGTAGTAACTCTTTGACAATGCTTTAAGTTAGCCGCGCCCCCAGATGAAGCCATGGCGCCAGAAGAAGAGAGGGTCAATTTTGCTAGGTATTTCCCATCGGAAATTCCTACGATCTTTTACATGCCACAATCGACATGTGCACGAGGCATCACAGGGCCCTTCTCTTCCCGAAAGTACCAGGGGTGGCTGAGGTCAGGATCGAACCCAGGACCTCGTGCACATGAAATGGTCGTGCTAAACATTAGGCTACCTTGCCCCATTGACTCTTTGACAGTATCCCCACTAGTAAAAGTGAAGAAGTCATTGTTTACCGTTGTACCGTGGTTGCAATTCTATGATAAAGTTGGACAGTTTTAGCATAGTACTTTACCGGAAAGTGTAATTGGCCAAATTTACTACAACTATTAACCATGGTGTCAGGGAAGGCGTTCCGCTATGAACTATGCAACCAGGAAGTAGGATCGAAAAAATCGACAATCGCCGTTTGCAGTGGTAAGGCCGCTAAAAATTATTTAAGTGGTTCTCAGGATTGGTACTAAAAAAAATTATGCGAGCGGGCGGTGATTTTTTCTTTTTTTTTTTCTACCAATCAAAACAAAATCAGCCTACAATCAAACAATTCAAATTGTGGTTGTGTGAACGTAAATTTTTCAGAGATATGTTCCTGTTCACATTGAAATACCACAAGTTCATACCAAACATACACTGTTTAATAATTTTCGGCAGACAATTGCTGTCTTGGTCACATAAAAATGAAAAAACACTAAGATAAACATGCCCAAACAACACAGCTACGGACATCAGCATCCGCCATCTTAAAGACCAAGACAGCAATTTTCTGCTGAAAATTATTAAAAGGTGTATGTTTGGTATGAACTTGTGGTATTTCAATGTGACCAGGAACATATCTCTGAAAATTTTACAGTAGCTTACATTTTATTGTGGATTAGGCTACAATAACTACGTTTTAATGCCAAGATCAGCGTGCAAAACTTGCACATTTGATCGAAGTCATGCTTTTGATCCAAGTTTGTAGTTGTGACATACCTCAGAACGATCCTTACATTCGTTTCAAGGTGGTCGCGTGAATGGAGCAGTGGGTTGTTATGGTTGTCGGCCCCAGGAAGTTTTGGTGAGAGCGCTGATGCGTGATTGGAATTTTTTTTAGACAATGTCATAAAAAACGTTTAACGCGCTACGAAAAAAACCATGCGTGCGCTCCTGAGAACCACTGAATTAACGTTTAGCAGTCTAAAAAGAAAGACATCAGTAACACACTAAATACAAAACACAAAATACACTAAACCACAATGAAGAACACACAATCCACGAGTTCCTTTAAATGTTTGGTGGCTGTCAGCCAACTTTTTCCAGAAAGAACACACTCACAATTACAGGAAAGCCACTTCACTTAATTTTGCTTCATTTTGAAACTCGCGCACTCGAATTTCAAAATGAAGTGAAGTGGCTCGTGTTGTGAGTGTGTTCGTTCTGAAGATGATGGCCGACAGGCACCGAAAATTTAAAGGAACTTGTGGATGATTGTGTGTTCTTCATTGCGGTTTGGTGTATTTTGTGCGTTTCAGGAAAAAGGCTTTGGGCCTGTTGTAGGCAGAGCAAACAGAAATTTATTTTAAATTTATATTCATTTTAGTGACTTTACCATATTTGTTAATACTCTTTCAAAATCCGGTTGCAATACACACTCGACTAAGTTTGAGCTTTTTGTATTTTGGTGTGAGGGCTCTTCGCTATACCCTTTTACACATTTTACTTTTTTAAAGTAGGGTTTAAGCCACGTATCAATTTTTTTAACTGACCTTTTTTTGCCGATATTTGGTTTGTGTTTCATGATTTTTAGCATCTTTTTGCATTCCATACTAAAGATAAAGAAAATACCTATTTAATCTACAACTGCTAGCAGTTGAATATACAATACCTTTAAGCAACTCGTTATGTACAGGTACAAGCAATTGGCTGTTTACAAGTATTGATGCCATCAACGTGAATGGAAGATTAACAGCAATAAATTTTCTGTAAATTGAAAAATGTGCATTTTAGCATTGTGACCCTATATACATGTAAAAGGAGTTTGCTGAAGTTCTGCCATGTAGAAACGCAGCATGTCATTCAGCATGATGTGTACACAACAACGTTTAGGAAACATCTTCTAAAGAACTCATCAATGAAACTAGAATATTAGAGCCAGGCTGTTCAAATGTGTTGTATGCAGTTACTCTTGGCAAGAGTTTCATCGTATTTGCTAGAGTGTAATCTTCGTTACTGTCCTTAAAAAGCTGATGAGCTTATAAATGTATTTGAAGGGTATGTTATTGTTTAATGGTTAACAGGAGCAGCGCGCTCAGACGAAACGCTCTACAATGTTGATGCTGTGGGCTGCTTAAGTTCGGTAACAACACTCAGTAATCGACTCTCAGTCAACGTTGACGTCATATTTCAGTAGTGACGGTCAGAAAGATCGCATGCTACGACGCCAAGTATGAAGATGGGTTTTTCATCAGAAACCCTCGAAACCAGAGATACGTTATTCGGAAATGGAATACATATATAAATCGGGAAGAGTGTGGCGAGGTCAACAAAAATAGCGATTGTTTGACAACTCTCGAAAGTACACAGCAGTAGAAACAAACAATTTAAGTGCGAAGAGTCGGATGGGGCTTTCAACAGTAGTCTCGAGTAACAAGTCACGTACTTGTTTAAAGAAAAGAAGAAAATATTTAAACGTGAGGGGTGTGGCGAAGTGTACAGACTAATGCGCATGTTATGCAGCACACAACTGTGTACAGTGGAAACGAACTGTTTAAAATGTGAAGTCTCATGTGCCTTTCAGCAGTAACCATTTGTAAGTAGGCATAGCTTGTGTCTGAACTCTTCTTGGTAGACATTTTTTTTGTATCCTATTATTTGTAAGCAGATACTGGAAAAAATGTTCAAATCAGGAACTTACTAAGAGTTCCGTGAGGCGAGAGGAATACTGGACAATACAAAGGTACAGAAATTTTCTGATATTTTACTCCATTTGTTTTCCACTCATAGCAACAACCTATGGACGTGTTCGTGTTCGTGGACGTGTTCCCCTATGGACGTTTCCTCTTGGCCGTGTGAGTATGGCTCAGCGGTAGGACATCGGCCTTTGGTTTCAAAGGTCGTGGGTTCAATTCCCCGCTCAGGCAGTCTGACGTGTAAGTCCAAAAGGCAACGTAAATAGGTTTGCATCTGTATTTAGCTATTTCTTGTGAGCCTTTGGCTTTCCCATCTTTAATCAATCTCCACGAGTAAGCCATACAAGCTACAACGCAGGAACTTTGAAGAAGCTCTTTTAAACATCGCTTCCAAAGTGGATACATTTTGTAGCACACCAAAAATCGAAAAGTTAGGTGTTGTATAGTCCCATTAAACAAATGCGGATCCAAACCTATTTACGTTGCCTTTTGGACTTAAATGTCAGACTGCTGAGCGGGAAATTGGACCCACGACCTTTGAAACCAAATACCGGTATCCTACCGCTGAGCCATACTGACATGGCCATATGGTTCAGCGGAACGACTCGGTATTTAGTTTCAAAGGTCGTGGGACCAATTCCCCGCTCAGGCAGTCTGATGTTTAAGTCCAAAAGGCAACGTAAATAGGTTTGGATCCGTATTTATTTAACCTTTCAAACCATTTGGCTTTCCGTCAGGTTTGTGGTCCCGTTATGTACTCACTAAAAAAAAAAAACGCAATCTGTCGAACGTTGTTACTGTCATTACGTTATCCGTGCAGAATATGCAGTGACAGCGCATGACACATACTTGCTTTTACAACACATGCTGTTACAGTGCAAAACGGTTATAACACCCACCTCTCATTTTCGTCCTATAAACTGAATATATCTTACAAGGTTTTTTTAAAAGAGCTGCTTCGAAGTTCTTACGTTGTAGCTTGTATGACTAACTCGTGTAGGTTGGTTACAATTATAGTGTAAAACCAGTTAGGTAAGAGGTCAGAAAAGTACTATTTAAGAATGCCACGCTAAGGATGAAGGCCTTAGTTACAAATGCCGCGTAATTTACTGAAAAATACTCGGGGTTCACTCACTCTTCTTCCGGTCCCAACAACACAATAATTTTTTTAAACACTACTTCTTACAATAGAATAAAACATGCATCATTTGTCGGTGAAGCCAGTGTATCTTTTATGTTGTCCTCTAAAATGATAAAATGCGTTTATAAAACTGAAAATTATTTGTTGGCTGTATGTAGGACCACAAGAAGGGTGAACGAACCCCCTAAAATTTATAGTAAATTCTGTGATGTCTGTGATGCCTCCATATCAGAATATAGAATCTGTGGAGTTATTAAACAATATTTGACAACAAATAAAAACGGGAAAGCCAAAGGCTCACAAGAAATAACTAAATACCGATGCAAACCTATTTAGGTTGCCTTTTGGACTTATATGTCAGACTGCCTGAGCAGGGAAACGAACCCAGGCCCTTTGAAATCAAAGGCCAAGGTCCTACCGCTGAGCCAGACTGACACGACCTAGCCTGGCCGTGTCAGTTTGGCTCAGCGGTAGGACCTTGGCCTTTGATTTCAAAGGGCCTGGGTTCGATTCCCTGCTCAGGCAGTCTGACATATAAGTCCAAAAGGCAACGTAAATAGGTTTGCATCGGTATTTAGTTATTGGACAACAAGATGCACATAACAAGGGCTTTGGATTTTATTTCTTACTGATGCTATCGAAAAAAAGGGAACCATTTTTTTCAGTTTTGTTTTATTTTTTTAATATTAATTTTACAACAACAAATTAATAAATATATTTACATACAATATGTACATTGTTCAGTGCTGTTCTGTCGTCTTCTACACCCTGCAAAAAAAGAAAAGAAAAACAGACATGAAAAATTAAGAACACTTAACAACATTCCCATTGTGCAAATTTTTTGGCACAGACGAATTGCAGGTCTTTCGTTTTTTAGGATATATTTTATGAATTTCCAAAAAAAATTACTAAGCATTTAAATGCTACCATTGTATAGAGCAGTGACACGACGTAGTATTATTGTATATAAATCTATGCTAGAGCCTTAATGGGTTAGCTGCAAGGGGCACTGCAGAGAGAAACAGAAGGGCGTCATACTGAAGCCGATGCTGTTAAGAGTGATTTCTCAGACCTAAAACGCGCGATTTTTGTTGTTGGAGAAAACAACGTTATTTTAAGCCGAAGAAATCCGCTCTTCCGTTGTTTTTCCCTCCATTTTTATGTAGTGCACCTTGTAGTTATACCTTCCAAAACCCATACTGGTGCCAATCTGGTGCCAATATGGCGGCAAATGTCACTGCTCTATATTAGGAAATAAAAAAATAAATTTAAAAAAATGAAGTGGTGGATTAATCCCCTACCTCAATACAATTAATTAAAAATTTATTATTTTTATTATTTTACCTGTTTGAATTTTCGTAAGAGAAGTGCCGTCTCTTATATTGATGACAATTTAGTGATGTCCTCTGTAAGAAGGCTGTTTGTATCCCTGGCCGAAGGTCTGTTCGAAATTGACGTATTGGGTTGAACCATAACCGCCATATTCGTTGAGGTCGTATTGTACGCTGTATGGCTGACGGTTGACGTAAGTCTATAAATGATAAATAGGTAAAGTCAATATCATGGGATAGAGATATCATTAACCTACTCATTACACCCCAAGCGGTAATACTTACGTTAGCATGACCGCCATAGTAATCGTAAGCGGGAACATCGTAACGGTATTCAGTGGGTGCGTAGCTGTAGGATGGTTGGTGGTAAGCGGGTTGGTAAGATTGTTGTTTGTAGGATGGTTGGTAACCAGCGGCGGCAGCAGCAGCTACGCAAAACAGGAGAGCGATGATCTGTCAAATTATAATAAAACATTTCAGTATGATAACATAAACACTTTGTTACACATAGCTAATTTTGGATTATAGGTATCCGGTAAAGTTAAGCCAATTTAAGAAAATGAATGTAAATCAGTTACGGAATTGCGTTTTGCGGTAAGATTATGTAATATCAATAGTTAAATCAAGAAAAAAGTTCAGGTTGGCATAAATTCATATAGATTAAATAAATATGCAGAAATCAGTTTAAATTATATAAAGGACACAGGAAAGGAAGCCAAAGAGCGAACCTCATATGCTAGAAATTACGTAGTAGCCTACAGTAATTCATCTTTATGCACTAATGGGTGGTCCGAGTGGCACAACCCGGATTCGAGCTGGCAACCCAATCCGTTGCAGGATCGCTGACATAACACCTTTATCCTTTGTTCGAGCCTTAGTGTTTTTTTTCAATTCATCTCCATTTACTATGGCCTCAGAGCATTCTCGGTCGAATGGAGCCCTAGTCACTGATGTGACCTCAATAAAGGGTTCAGTGAGTCATCTTTATGCCAGTGGAGGACTGGCCATATCGATAAAGGCGTTGTGTCAGTGACCTGTGGACGGATTGGGTTGGCAGTTCGAATCCGGGTCATGCCACTCTGACGAAACGTAGGTGCATAAAGGTGGCATAAAGGTGGCTTCGTTATTTCTAGTGTATGATTTCAGTTGTTTGCCTAGTTTTTCTCTTTCCTTCATTGATAAAGACATTCTACGAGAAAGAATTGTAAATATAATAGTACCAGGTACTGCTTAATCACTGCTAGTTTTGTTTCGTTAATATTATTCTTAGACTACAAGCATCCGTAACCAGTCGGATACCATCAGTCAGGTATATGGCTGAACATTAGAACTTCGGCCTTTAGTCTCAAAGGTCATGGGTTCAATTCCCGTTCAAGCATTCTGACCTGTATGGGCAAAAGGCAACGTAAATATGCTTGCATCTGTATTTATTTATCACATTTCGATCCTATCTAGATTTCCGTCCTATTTAAAACCGTATTTTACGATTTATTATGTGTTCCTTTCTATTCACTTGGTGTGTGGCGCGTAAACAAACATCCTTCCAGTGCAGTTTGGAAATTGTTTAATTAGGTGTACCTGTTAAATGCTGCCTATGGACGTTTCCTTTTGGCCGTGTCAGTATGGCTGAGCGGTAGGAGTTTGGTGTTTGGTTTCAAAGGTCGTGGGTTGAATTCCCCGCTCAAGCAGTCTGACATTTAAGTGCAAAAGGCTACGTAAATAAGTTTCACATCTGCATTTATTTATTTATAACTTTTCGAGCCCATTTGGCTTTCCGTCCTGTTTATACCATCTTATATTCTTTAGAAAGAAAGTCTAGAAGACCTTGGGGCGCATCGAAGAGAAAAGTTCGGGGAGGCGCTGTGAATTGAGAAATTTCTGACTGGATCCCGATTTTGTCTGAAACGTTTGAGGTCGTTTCGTCTCCCTCCCTCCCCCCTCGTATTAATTCCAAATGAGGCCTTTTTTTCCGACTCAGACTATTCCTCCCCCCTCCCCCCATCCACACCCCATACTTTCAGCTCTGGATTGAATACAAATCTTACGGAATAAAAGGCCAGCTAATAGCAATCGGGATAAAAGACAGTCTAAAAAATAATTTGCTGTGCCAGAAATTAATTCGGACGTGAACACACCCGAATTAATTTCCAACATGATATCTGTCGCCACCATGCGACTTGGGTGGATCAAGGTTGGCGCAAGGGTAAGAGAAAATTTTGAAAAAGATGTTCCGAGAAATATGTGTTGAGAGTGCATGTAACTTTTATATCTGAGCAGATGGGTTACTTAGCAGGGGACACCATGCTGATGATACATACATCATTATTCTCTCGTACTCGCACGATTACAAGCTTAGTTAAGCCTACTAAGACAATTAATTAGTTTTTTAACATTTTCCAGCGATGTCGTTTAGCCAAGTAGATTGCTCCAATCATTAGCTGATATATCGTGTGTAAAAGTAAAAGTGGTAAAAGTGGTAAAAGTGGTATTTGAATACAGCAGTAAGGTTTCACGTGAACTAATAAGTACAGCAAAAACTGTAGTATCTGAAATCTTACAGGAAAGTTTATTTGTGTTCCTTTGTTGTTTAGCACAAACTTCGGACTTCGGATCAGTTAAATCTTACATTAAGCATCAAACGAGTTCGTTTTTGGTTTCTAATTAATAAACAAAACCATATTTTACTGCATGTTGTTATTGTTGACGATATTGGTTTTGTATCATTAATCATTAACTCCTTCGTTACAGAACTAGTTTACAAAGTTAACAAAGAACGTGACCTAACCGCAGTTTAAATAATTCGTGCATTTTTAGAGGTTGTACTTTTTTTTATAAATTTATTTATACATTTTATTGATAAATTTATAAATTTATCAAACTATTTATTTATAAATTTAAACACATGCACCCCTACACGTTAAACCAGTTAACACACTTTGTTAACAAAAGCAGCGGCAAGGAATTGAAAATAGTGCTGAAGTTGATATCTCTCATATTCTTTCTGTTTTATTGTATAAAATTAAATTAAGCAGCTGATTTTAATGTTCTAATTAAAAAATAGTCTTTTTGTCAACTATCTTATTTGCCCATTTAAAAAATATTTGTTGATTCGTAGATGGCGCCACCATTCACTGGATTTAAATCCCCTAAAAATTTCCCCAACTTTCGTCAAATAACACTTTCGTCAAAGTAACGCTTTCGTCAAAGTAATTCAGTACTAGCTGAAGCCCAAGTGGTGTTTGATGCGCCAGTTGCAACCATGGGACGGTTTGCTTTTTCATGTATTTGTCGCGGAAGGCGTGTATCCCGTCTATGTAATTTTTTTCGCACACTGGTTGACAAACGCTGATTTTCGTTCGCTTCGCTCACTCAATCAGCGCCTCCCCTGACCCGGACTTCATGCACTTACATATGAATACTTCCACCGAAAATAAAGAAATACGCCTTTGTACAATAAAGTCCCAACCTTGACCCCGACGGCTTTGTCATTTTTTTCCCTGGGAAATGCAAAAAATAAATAGCCGTTTAGTAGTTAACCGAGGGCGCCCGCGCACTGAGCAGCCAGGTCGCGCGACAAGTGGTCATGGCGGCAAAAAAACACGGTGACGTGCCGAACGGCCACGTCCGTTTTTCATTGATAATTCTCGATCATGTGGTGAAAAATGAATACGGAGCAAGTATGGTCGCCCTTTGGCCGCCTGCACGTCGCCCGGGATCCCAGTGGCCGCGGCGACAGGCTAGCCAAGTGCGCGTTGCTACATGCACTGAAAACATTCTCGTTGGCCGCAGCGACCTGGCTGTGCGGCTTGGCCGCTGTGTGCGCGGGGGCCCTAATCCTTTTATTTTAATCGTCTACAACGACAGACCTTTAGCAAGCGATTAATGCCTCATTCAGTGCAATGTGGCTTGTCCCGGCGTCACCCGGCACGGCTCTGCCCCGTTCCCAGAATCCATGTGTTCGTATATGCTATTTTTTATATTTTTTTTACCGGATTCTGAGCAGAAAGTCAATAGCGTTTTCAATGTTTAACCGACTTTTACTAATCCCGTTAATTTTAATCGTCCACAAAGATAGACCCTTCAGCCAGTGGCTTAATATCAAACTGAATATGCGTGAAGCACTGTTTTTTCCCATTAAAAGTTTCGTTTTCAATTTATTGCCAGCAATCATTCCGTTTACAATCATCGAAAACCCTCATCATTAGAAGAGAATATAGCGCAGTGATACGACGTAGCATTATTGTGTATAACTGTATGGTGGAGGCTTAATGAGTTAGCTGCAAGGGGCACTGCAGAGAGAAACAGAAGGGCGTCATACTGAAGCCGATGCTGTGAAGAGTGATTTCTTAGATCTAAAACGCGCGATTTTTGTTGTTGGAGAAAACAACGGTATTTTAATCCTAAGAAATCCGCTCTTCCGTTGTTTTTCCCACCATTTTTATGTAGTGCACCTTGTAGTTATGCCCTCCAAAACCCATACTGGTGCCAATATGGCAGCAAATGTCACTGCTCTATTGTAAGTTAGTCACCAGCCATTCCGCATTTGTACAGGTCGGTGGTTCGGGACCCGGTGGGGCCGTTGTAGAACACTGCCGGTTCTACAACTCGTTTTTATCAATGTAGATATAGTAAAGAAATTGTGAACTTACCACTTTCATGTTGAAAATGTGGTTTTTAATCCTTTGGGACAGATGAGTACGTGTAGTTTGACAGAATAAAGAACAGTGGTGACTTTGTGTCCAGTCCAGTTGTCTTTTATACTGCCTTCTACACCCTGTCGCACACCCAGTAGCCAATAGCGCCTCAGGTCACAAATCAGATCGATGCCAAAGCAGTGCCAAAGTCACGCTTTTCCTTTTTCCTGCTTTTAGCGGTATGTCTCGCGATTTGAATGTCACGGTTTGGGAGTACGACCTGTGGCGAAGGCGTGTCGTCTTTTTTTCGACCTACACTTCACTCTCAATCCTGTTTTGTAATAGAAGAGGAATTTCGGCTGCGCTTTCGCTCTCCTTTGGATTGTAGGGTACGTCGCTATTTGGGATTAGATAATTAGGTTTATCATTTCCCCATACACATGAAGTGTTTTCGGCGAGAGGGAAAAAAAATCATAGGAATATGCAATCAAAGAAATAATGTGAGGTGGGTAAGAGATAGAGTTTTTTTTTCTCAACACGTTAGGGAATACAGCGTTAGTTTGTTAGTACAACGTGGCGCCACGTGTATTTTTGCCTGCATTTTTGCGATTAGGCCTATATTTGCGTAATTAGTCTATTAATTTCATTATTTCAACTCTTCAGCATCTTAGGGACCGGTCATTCATTATTTATGGCTGGGGAGGGTGGAGAAAATTGGGGGGGAGGGGATCATGAAGTTTTGGCCCCTCTCGAGGGAGGGGTCATAAATATTCACGTCCCATCAAGGAGGGGGGG